>APFE030497116.1:105045-117125 GCA_000404065.3 Pinus taeda
GATCATTCTATTCATTTGATTGAAGTGTTGCTCCAAACATTAGGCCTTACATATATTCATATGCCCAAAGGAGTGGGAACTCATTCAAAAGTTGCAGAAGATCCCAGTTCAAACAATATTGCGAGAACTTGACAAGGAAGGAAAAATCATATTGGAACCTGAAGTAGTCAGAGAACCGAGAAATCGAAAGTTACGAAATAGATCAATTTCAGATTATCTCATCAAGTGGAAGAACTTGCTGAAGATTCCACATGGGAGGACAAGAATTTATACAGAAGCATCAAGAACTACTCAAGCATTGAGGACAACACTTTTTGAAGGAGAGGGGGATGTTAGGTCCCTATACTACTAGTGTAACCCCTTATTGTTATTATTACAACCCCCTTATTATATTGGCCTACCTATGTAGTCCCCATATTGTTATTATTATGCCCAATAGAAGCCCACTATTGTTATTATTGTGCCCTTACATTATTATTGTTATGTCGGCTCTGACTATATTATGACCCCTTAGACTCTTATATATAGAAAGGAGGTCTTTTCATTTGTATCATCCAAGAATTGTTCATTTGTGTAATGTAAAGGAGGTTTCCCCCTCAAAGAGGCTGAATCATAAGGCGTTGATCTATCTTTTCTATCTTTTTGTGAGCTGGTTTCATAACAACTGTCATCTCTGTCTCCTTTTTATTATACAAAAATACTTCTTACAAACTTGTACTGCAACAAACTCATACCAAAATGCAGGCACCCACTTGCAGAAGGCTACAACCTTTTCTCGTTCTCCAGTACCCACCAGAAGAGAGCTCCAACCCCCTGATTATATTTACCAGCTACCACTAGAAGGAATATTTGACTCCCTCACTGAAGGATCCAACCCTCAACACCTCCTTGGGCCATGTTTCATAATATTTCATACTGGATCCACCGGAACCAAAATCACCAAATATGTAGGCCATGTTTCATCAAATTTTCATACTGGACCCACTACCACCATTTAAGCTCAATATCAATAATAAAACTAAAACAAATCATCATATCAAATCACTTAGTCATTGTACCAATTGAGACCCAAATCAATGTCAAATAATCAAAGTCGTTAGATTGATATAATCCATTCACCAGAATACCAATCCACATATTGTTTATCACAAAAACCGGATTCTTCCATTGCAAACCCTAATAAACTATATGTCAAAATATATACACTATTGTTCTTAATCATATCCACATATATACACACTTTCCACAAAGCATACTTGTGTACATATCTCAAAACACTGAACCCTGAAACTGAATCATTGTCGTACTGAAATAATCACTAAATCACTTACAAAACCAATCACAGATCTCTGAACCACATATAGATAGTAGCATCATTACTATTCAATAAATAGTTCCACAAATCATTCAACCTCAACTATCATTGTTAAATCCATATCATTATGGAATACTTCATTGAGAGATAGCAGCAAACCCAACAACACTAATCAACCTGATCATACATCATATTCAACAAAACCCTAAGATATGTACATGACCCTTACAAAAAACTTATGTGTATGTACGTGTCTTTCATATTTGATACTGACGTACAAATCTTTCCATACTATAGAATCCATATGCTACTACTCAAAATTTGATCCAAGTATGTACACATTTTTTCTAAAACAAACTTATGTGCAAATATGTAATTATTGATTCATACCTTCACTTCACAACATAACTTCAGTCAAACCCATACACAATAACAAACACATGTGAAAAACATTATCATCACAGATCAAAGCAACCCATAAGCATATTATTCAATATATAGCCATTTCAAATCATTGGATTTGATCCATCGTCATACTCCCGGTGCATACTTATTTCATATCAAACTATTCACTAATAACTCATAACTTGCACACTAAACACTTTGATACTCATCTCCTTATATAGCTTAGGCCTTATCCAATACCACGGGTCAAATCCTTAGTAATGTCGATGTGATTCCTAGACGGGTTCAAATATCCATTTTCACACTCATTAATATGGGCCAATACCATGGTAAAGACGGCTAGTATTTAGAATACCATGGTGCGGAAACTCTATGTGACTTTTCTTCACCATACCTATGTATGTATTTGACTTTTCTTTATAGAACCTGCGTGTACTTCCTCAAACTTTACTTTCATCATTCCTCTATTTTTGTACTAATATTTCTTTTTTTGATCTCTTTGTCACATATGTACTCATCTTGCTATCATCATGTTGACAACTTTTACCAAGTAAGTTGCCATCAAAGATAACACATACGCATCCTACTACAAGTAGGTTTTCATCAAGGACAACACATTAGTCATAATGCCAACATTTAGGACTAATGTTTTTATTCATCAACGTCTAAGGAAACTTTGAATATTAATTCCTCAATAAATGTTTGAATATAAGTAATTTCATGAAATCAAAATTTGGCACAAAAATTTAAATGATTAACCTCATTTCATAAGGTTTGGTGGAGGAATCAGACCCATTAGAGCTCTGATGATGTAGATAGACTTTAGGTGTTTTGTTAGCTAAGAAATATTTTGTAATTTATGCATATTTGTAACCTATAAACACTTTATTATGCCTTGAAATTTATCATAACCTATACCTTGTTATAATTCACTATAGCTATATTTTTCCCCTGATTATAGTTGAAAAGTCAATGAAATATGACAAATACAAAAAAAGGTTGAACATTCTCATTAAGACAACTCTATGCATGCATGGAATCCTCTCATGAAGTTGAACATTCTGAGACCAAGTTGACTTTTTGATCATCAAAATCACTTTGCTTTGGGAACCTTATACTCCTTTGGAAAACATGAAAAGTTGTCAATATGAGATTTCCATGCATGAGAATTGTCTAAAAAATATTGAACCAAAGCCAAGGCCACCTACAAACTCTATATATCACAACCATGTTGTAAATATATAGTAGCACCCTGATACAGGTTGGATTGGCCAACACACTAGTGATCATCCCTACAAAGGCAGGTTCCCATACTACATGAGTCCTCAAATAAGAACACCTAATTGTTGAGCCCTAAAATTGCATATTTCCTACACATTTTCCTAGACTCTTTCAATTCACCTGGACCTCCTAAGCTATCAACATCATTGCATATTAATCATAAAAGAGCATTAAATTGGTTTTTTAACTATGTCTATGTGTTTGCTGTTTGAATTAGATTTTTGCTTATGAGCTGCGGAATGCAGCCACTTTCCATAGTTGGTTCAACTTTCCGCAACCATTTTTGTTAAACTCCAGGTTGCAGGCGTCATTCAACAAAACTAGACACGTGGGCAAGCTAGAAATTACCTGGACATGGATCAGGTCCTATTGGTCTAGCCGGATTCGTCAAAGAAATCTGTGGTTAATGGTGGTAAAAGAATGGTCTAATGAAGGAGTTCGACAATAGCTGGACTCTGTTTTCAACCATGTGAAGTATTCATGGCCATTTCTAGATCTCTAGAGGCACACTGACACCTATAGGCTGCCCCACGATGTGAATCCAACAACCGTTTTCAATAGACTGCATAATCACAGTAGCCATGATGATAAATCCATGGACGTTGTCTTTTACGTGTCCTCTGTCAGCATAGTTTCATAGGGAAATAGTTGTGAGTTTCTTGTTATAAATAACGCGTTTCCAAACACATACAGTTAGTCTTTTTGATTATGTAATTTCACTGTTAAGTTGTTGTGCTGTGACACTAGTCTCACTGTGATAACGCTGTTTTGAGATATAAAAGAAGACTCTGTTCTTACATGATTGTGTGAGCATAATTCTTGATTGATAACCTGTTGACCGAGGCTGTGCAGAGGGCCCCTGCACACTGAGGTTTTGTTCTTTTATTGTTGTACAATTTTATGTAGTGTTACTTTAATTCCATTGCATATATTCCACAATTATTCACTTGTGTATATTTCTTTTGCTATAATAGTAACACTTCACTCCTGTTCGTGATTTTACAAGCTTTGTATATTACTGTTAACACTAATCAATGTGTGTGTATGTTTCAGGATAGAAGTAGGCCCGGGCACTTTTACACATTTCCTTTTGCAAAAACTAGTGACGTGGAATCAGTCTTTCTGCTGATTTGCTTTTCTTAGTTTTTTTTAATTCCAGTTCTGTGTTGTTGATTTCAGTTAGACAGTTTATATATCATATTTCTCAAGTTTTTGATGATTACCTCCAAAAGCCATAGCTTAGACTACCTGGCAGGGGGTTAGACTATGAATTGATGTGATTTGATTTTAGTTCTACTTTTCTACAATTAGATATCAGATTGCTCAAGTTGTTGATGATTACCTCCGAAAGCCATAACTTAGACTACCTGGCGAGGGGCCAGACTATGAATTGATGTGATTTGATTTTAGTTCTACTTTTCTGCAATTAGATATCAGATTTCTCAAGTTGTTGACGATTACCTCTGAAAGCCATAGCTTAGACTACCTGGCGAGGGGTCAGACTATGAATTGATGTAATTTGATTTTAGTTTTACTTTTCTGCAATTAGATATCAAATTGCTCAAGTTGTTGATGATTACCTCCTAAAGCAATAACTTAGACTACCTGGCAAGGGGTCAGACTATGAATTGATGTGATTTGATTTTAGTTTACTTTTCTACAATTAGATATCAGATTGCTCAAGTTGTTGATGATTACCTCCGAAAGCCATAGCTTAGACTACCCGGCGAGGGTTCAGACTATGAATTGATGTGATTTGATTTTAGTTTTACTTTTTTGCAATTAGATATCAGATTGCTCATGTTATTGATGATTACCTCCGAAAGCCATAGCTTACACTACCTAGTGAGGAATTAGACTATGAATGATGTAATTTGATTTTACTTTTATTAGATTGCAAATTTTGATTTGTTTGAAGTGAAGTAGCTTAATTCATTTTCCTATTTAGATAGCAGCAGGGATAATGGTTTCATGATCAATAGTCCATTTCTTGTTTGACTTAAGTAGCAACACATCTTCATTTTTGTTCTAGTATTAATTTCATCATTAGTATGTTCTAAGATCCTCTGGAATGTTAAGATCTGGAAATCACTATAAAGGACAGAATCACCTTAAAACCTATATCCATACTTTCCTTCTAGAGACTTAGGAATAGGATTCCCATTCACATTAGAAGACAAACAAAGATAAAAACCCCCAAAACAAAACAAAAAATTTAAAAACGACAAAAGTAAGAAATAGGTTATCTTGCACATATAGTGTGCCACACTTCATCAGCTTACGAATCCCGGATTGATAATTAATGTAGAAATTTAGGACACACTAAATTGACCAAACACTAAGGCTTTCCAATCCTATATAATATGAGAGATGCACAAATTAAACTACAAGGGTTTTAGCCACGGTTCGACCAAAACAATAAGATAGAAACAATAAGAATAAGACATAGACCTAGGATACTTAATACAAAACCTTACATGGTTGTTACAATTCTTTGACTTGTGATATTGGGCTTACAATGGTGGTCCTACACACTTAAACTCGAAATAATTATCTCTGCTAAAAAATAAAGTGAAAAACGTTATAAATTTGGATTTTAAGGGTTAATAGGAAAAAAATAATATTTAAATGACCCCATGAAAGTGAATCTTTCATCAATAATGTTGTTAGAGGTGTTGCTATTCACCCATAATTCTTAACAAACTTGTGATTATACCCTGTCAACCCGAGAAATCCTCGCATATGCTTTATGGATGTGGGGATTTTCCATTCTTTAATGGCTTTAATTTTGCTTGGGTCTACCTTAACACCTTCATGAGATACAATATGACCCAGATATTCCACCTCTTGTACTCCAAAGAAACATTTGGAGTTTTTTTCTTATAATTGTTTCTCGTCCAATAGTTTGAGCACCTTTTCAACATGTTGAACATGATCCTTCCAAGACTTGTTGTAGATTAGTATATCATCAAAAAATATTAACACAAATTTTCAAAGGAAGGGTTTGAAAATGGAATTCATCTAACCTTGAAATGTAGAAGGTGCATTAGTAATGCCAAAAGGCATGAACAAAAATTCATAATGACCCTCATGAGTTGTAAATTATGTTTTTGGAATGTCTTTAGTCTTCATTCTAATTTGATGATATCCTGAATGAAGATTCAACTTGGTGAAGTAAATTGATCCATGCAATTCATCCAATAATCCATCAATGACAGGAATAGGAAATTTATATTTAATAGTGAGCTTGTTGAGCTCACTATAATCTAGACACATGTGCCATGACCCATCCTTCTTGTGCACCAATATTACTTGAGCAAAGAAAGAACTTTGACTAGGTTGAATTATACCAGTCTCTAGCATTTCTGCAACCATACGTTCAATTTCACTCTTTTGGGAATAGGGATATATGTAAGGCTTGATTTTTGGAGGAATATTTCCTGGAATCAAATGAATAGAATGATCATGATCATGAATAGGTGGGAGGCCTTTGGGAGTCTCAAATGCCTTGGAATGATTTTCCAAGACTTTTTGGAGATCTAGAGAAATAGATGATTTCAATGTGGGAACCTCTAGAAAACATAATTGTGAAATGACACCTTGTTGTTATTTCTTTATAAGCTTTGCCATTATGTTAGAGTTGATTATCTTTCCCAGTTTCCCTGTGATACTCCTTAATTCAAATTCCTTTCCTTCCAAAGAAATTTTCATGAAATTTTCTTGAAAATTAAAAGCTATTGTACCCAAGGATTGTAGCCATTGGACTCCTAGTACAACATCAACATTGCCCATTGGAATGGAAAGCATTAGGCTATTCAATACATATTATCCCATGGATAACTTGATATTATGGAACTTTCGAGAGCAATTTATGGTTCCTCCACTCGCAACCATCACTTGACACTCTAGTGCCACTAGATATATGAAGCAATTCAATTCCTTGACTATCTTACAATGAATAAAATTATGGGTACTTCCCGAATCAATCAACATTATTACCTTTTTCTTCTTGATATGTCCTTCTATATTCATAGTTTGAGGAGTGGTAATTCTGGCCAATGCATTAGAAGATATGGTCAGATTCATTTCTTCTTTCTCTAGGGTTTTTTTCCTGGTGTATATCCTATTCTTTTGACATTTCTTGTTCCTTTTCTTCCTCCTATTCAAAATCTATGTAAAATAATTTTTTCTCAACACACTTATGACCTTTAGTGTATTTTCTATCACAACTGTAACAAAGCCCTTTTTCTCTTTTTTATTCTAATTGTTGTGGAAGGCTAGGGGAAACAACACTTCCACCTTTATAGTTGTGGGTGGTAGACTTCCTTGTTGCCATAATTTTTCTTTCCATTTCCCTTGCCAACCTAAATGCCTTCTCCAATGAATCAGGTTCCCAAAGGTGAACCTCATGCTAGATGTTATCCTTTAAAGTCCCTATGTACACATCAATCTTATGCTCCTCTGGAATAAATTTTACCCTTATATTCAATTTTTGGAAGTCCTCAATGTGCTCCATCATTGAACCCGTTTGAGATTTATCAATTGGCTAAAAAAAGTGTTGCCTTTTGTATCCTCATAATGTGTTATCATCTCTTTCGTAAAGATTTCCCAAGTGATAATTTGTTTACAAAATAAAAGCCCTCGATACCATACAAATTGATTTGGTTCCAAATATAAAGTTGTAATGCGTACCTTTTGTGTGCTTTTCACATTATGGAGATCAAAATATTGCTCCATCTGTGGTATCCATGTTACCGAATCCTTGCCATCAAACTTCCTCATATCGATCTTTGGAACATGGTGGGTCTTCAATCCACCGTTAGAGTCTATGAAATCATGATTAGCAATTCTTTTGTTCTCCTCCTAAGTTTCCTTTACACCCTTTTTCCATTATTAAGCGTTTCTTGTAGAAAATTTGTCAAATATTTCTTCAAATCTTCCATGTTGCCTTTAAGTTTTTCTTCTATACAATCCATCTTAGCTTCCATGTCTGTCTTCAAATATTCCATGTTTCCTTTAAGTTTTTCTTCTATACCTTCCATATTAGCTTCCTTTCCTTTCTTTAAACCATCCATCTCAGCTTCCACGCCATCCATATTAGCTTCCATGCCTTTCTTTAAGCTATCCATCATAGGATCTGTTAATTTTTGTGAGAGTGAATTTTGTTGCATTTGGTCTCATAATTTTGATATATCATGTTTCATTTCTTCCTCTTCTTCATGAGTCATGTTATAGATTTCAGGTTTCTTACTAGGTGTTTCCATTTTATTTCTTTGGTGTTTTCAAACCAAACTTATGCAAAAAAAAAAAAAAAAAAAAAAACTACACATCTTTTTTCACTTTGTAGGAGCTCGATATTGAATCTATTGTATCTCTTTAGTTTTGGATCTTCAAGATCTGAAATTATGTTCTACAGTATCCCTCAGAGTCCTCTTTCCAACCCCACAAGTCTTATCAAGATTGGATTCTCCAAGGAAGAGTTATGCTAAATCTCCCACTATGACTTGATTATAGACTTGTTCAATAGATAAAACTTGTACGAAGTGCCACATGTCTTTGTTTCGACCTTAGGACCTGAAACCGATACAAAAAAAACTAAAGGCCATCCTCTTTCTATAACATTATACAAAATTTCAATCTGATTCTCAAATAGAAAGTTATGAAAATTTCCCCCAAGTCACCTGTTTGAGATATAATTCAGGAGCCTACAAAAACACTAACGTCCTTGGATCCTATCTCCAAAAATATAGTGATAAAATCTATGAAATTTAGGTTTGAAGTTCATCAAGATTTCGGCGCAAATGGGTTTTAATTTTCACTTTTGAAACGTCTTAGAAAAATTTTTATAGCAAAAATTCCACGATGACCTATTTGGAGCAGCGAAACCCTAGAATCCAAACCTCTGATACCAAATGTTATGTAAACAACTCACAAAATAGAAGAAAAGATAGAGAAAAGACTTCAAAATCAGCCTCTTTGAGTGTGAAACCTCTTTTACATTACACAAATGAATAATTATTGGATGATACAAATGAAAAAACCTCCTTTCTATATATAGGAGTCTAAGGGGTCACAATATAATCAAAGCCGACATAACAATAATAATATAAGGGCACAACAATAACAATAGTGGGCTTCTATGGGGCACAATAATAACAATATGGGGACAATACGGGCACAACAATAATAATAAGGGGTAAAATGACAATAGTAATGGGGGAATCACTAGTATTATAGGGACCTAACAAAAACCCAAAAAAATAAACAAGTTTTTACCATTGTGTTTTTAACCTTTTGAGAGTGATAAAGGTCATTTTCACTAGAAACTTCAGAGGCAGATTCTGGGCAAATCGTTGGGAGAAATTGTGAGCTGTATTTTTTAGGTAGATCATCTCTCCGAGATCTTTGTTTTCATGTTTATTATTTAGCATTTCACCGTAGATTTGGATTTTTTAGGGAGTTTTTTCAAAATGGATTTTCCCTCAATCTGCGCAAGTCACCCTTAGCGGGCCTACGCTCATCAACTAATTCTTTTGTAATAAAAAATGTGATGTCGGTGGTTTCTAAGAAGATAACCACACATATTCACACTGTCTATCATAATCAACTACGCACAACACCGATGGTCCAAAAAATAAAATGAAAAACACCCAATTTTCTTTCTATTTGTTTCCATGATTGTCTATAATGATATTTTATGCTTGTTTGAAGGTTTTTGAGCTGCAAATATTGAGTGGAGAGAACGTGAACATGAAGAGAAATAAATAGCTACTCTAAACCATCTAGAAATCATATAGGAATTGACAAACTGTTGCCTGTACAAGTTTTTCACCGTTCCGGGCATTAAAGTCCAATTAGACTGGCTAGAATGGATGGTGGGCATGTGGAACATTCAAGAAGAATGTTTCATAATTGGAGACCATAGACTTGTCATTGATGCTAATGAAAGTTTCTTATTGACTGGACTTCCACATCGTCAGGTGGAAATCAATTTGTATGGGCATAGGCGAGGTGGAAAAAAAAAATGCCACCTATCTGATACAACATTGTACTCAAGGGGTTGCTCTCAAAGATGGGAGAATCGACATCAAAACCATAACACAACTTCCTTTGAAACATTTTGGGTTCACTATTGCATGGCTATGTGGTAGTGCGACTCTTCATTTTCCCATGAAGGCTCAAACGCAAACCACCGTAGAGTGTTTGCAACCTACTATATTTAACTAGAGTGAGACTGTAGTTGCCAATCTGAAGGGGAAACTAACCATTGTTAAAATAGGAAAACTCAAAAACTTTGTGTATGGAACCTTTGTCATTTCATTTGATTTGGATTAGATTCCTCTTCTTGCTCCACAGGAAACTATAAAGAGAGGAGGACCTTGGGGCCCTCGCATGTTGAAATGGGTCACACTTATGGCACACCATGGAGGTGGAAAAGGACCAATGATCATATATATTCCTTACTTCTTCGAGTGGATGGAAAATAAAATCATTATGATTGAAGATTTTCCATACACAGGGATGGATTACATAGGATATTTGGACATGCCACTGCCACCTGGGATGTAGTGGGGCAGCATAGGTAAAAATTCACACTTTGGTTGATTTTTAATTTTTTCCATTTTTTGTTATTTTTTGGCGTCAAAAACTAATTGTACAAAATGATCATGCAGATGTGGCCCCAATCAAACCAACCAGATTATGTAGATATGCTAGGCATGGAGAGCAGCCAATAGATCCCATAGTGATGAACCCAGATGTGGTAGAGACATTGACAGAGATAGAGCACAATCTTGAGAGGTTAACCTTAGACATCCCATATGTCGGGATAGATGACTTGGCTCTCCACTATTAGAGGGACACTTCGGGGGTTCCCGGACCTATTATCCATTTCCTACGATGAGTAGCACACACTATTCTATGATACCATGATCATTATTGTCACGCGGAATGAGTCGATCTTGCGGACAAGATAGACCTTCCTAGAATCTAATGAAGACCTAATGACAAACAAACCAACCAGACATTATCTTTCTCTAAATGCGCTTTATAAATAATGGAAAACAAATGTGTTTAAGGCCTACCTCATGTCCAATGCAAGTTTGGAGATGCCTTCGCTCCTTTGATCCAAGTAAGTTCCTTTGTCACAAACCTGCAAGAACAAACAAGGCAAATGATTAAATAGCACCTGAATAACCAGTATTATAAAACATATTTAACATGAAAGTCAAGGAGTCCATGAAACAAATAACATGAGATACTTGTTGAGAAAAATGAGCTTGATTGTATTAATTCAAAAGGAGAAGAACCTTACAACCTTTGCCCTGACACTGTACAAGTTCCTCCCAAGGTTCAACAAGAAGTCTCCTCTACTTTGACAAACTTCACTCACTCCCCAATGAAGCCAAAAAGGTATGTGATCTCTCCTCTTAAGCTCAAATAGGAAGTCTTGATTTCACTAGCATTTACCCTCAAAAGTTCAGCTTCTAACCTCTCAAGCCACTGACCCAATGCCTCAATTTATAGTGCAATGGAGATCAGTTACCAGGTCCTCCTTCAAAGGGATAGAATCCTCCTTCAAAGGGATAGCTCCTCTTAACAAGGGATTAGTTCCTCCTCATATGGGATGCATGAACCACTTGGAGCGAACAATCCACGTAACAAATCCTTCTAGAAAACTCTAGAATTAACCCAAAGTGAGTTTTTTAAGATAAAAATTGCGCCTTTTGACTTTCACAGGGGTACGCACCCTCCCCTTTACATACAGAGCATATAACTACGCATATATCCTGAACAAAAGGTGCGGGCCCGCATGCAAAAGTGAGAGAAAGTGCGGAACCAGAGTTACATTGCTTTTTTTATGTCTTTCTCTCATTTCTAAAGCTTGTTCTGAAGAGTTGAGGTTTGAGAATTACTTAGGAAACTGGCATAGGTGGTGATAGACCCATACCGACTACAAATAATCAAGGTGACGATATTTTTGTGTAAGAGATTGCCCCCTAAAGTGCGAAGTCTATAGTATATGAGGATTTTTTCATTTATCATATAGGAAGAGTGAAGTGCTTTATCATTTCGAGGA
>APFE030497116.1:140653-168008 GCA_000404065.3 Pinus taeda
GACTACCACATTCCACCTAAGCATAGAATGGCTGAGCTAAATCTCTCTTCAGTCATTCATCCCCATGCCATATTCCAAGCATGAATGTGGGATCTCGTAAAACACATCAATCAAAAATCATCCAAAGCTTCCAGAGGCCATCCACCTCAACCCATCAAACAATGATTCCACCTCACAGTCGGACATCACCACATCATCCTCAGATCGATCTCTATCCAAACCTTCCAGGGCTCGAGAGTGTTTGTACACCCAAGGCTTTAGGACTAGTAACTCAACCCACCAAGGGCTCCATACCATTAGTTCAACCAAGGCTTTAGGACTAGTAACTCAACGCAAGCTAGTACAGGGCTCCAAAGCATTTGTCCAACTAAGGCTCCAGGACTAGTAACTCAACCCAAGCTAAGGAAACAAAACAACCAACCCAAATCAAGAAATGAAAGTAAACCCACAATCACCATGGTTATCCAGAAAATGGAAAGGCTAGGCAATCCATTTTCCATCTAGGCAATCCTCCATGCCAGTGATAGATCACAACCAAGAAACCACATGCATGCCAAAACCAGTGAAGAAACCATACATGCAACTCAGTACCCACAAGAAAATATGATGCATTTGTTGATGCTAATGCCTTCTTGTGCTTTCCTACTTTTCCTTTGCCTTCCTGCTCAAAGAATCCAAGTATGCCACACCCTCGAAGGGTGCTACAAGAACACTTTAAGTATCCAAGAGTATGAGAGAGAAAGAATAATGAGGGAGAGGTCCAACGCTGAACTGACAAAAGGTTACCAACTGATCCTAAGAATGCTTTTTATGAATGAGGCCTATATTTTCTTCATTTTCCATTATTTTCTTTCATTTTCCTCCTCACGTGCAACCTGTGACCTTCCACCTCCCTTTTCTCCTAATTTCCATTATTTTCATAAATAAATGTGCCAAAAATGCCTTTATTTTCCTTAGCCATTGCCTTTTCCAATTTTCTTAGCCATAAACAACCAAATGAACACCCCCTATGATGTATTGCCCACATTCAGCTTGGAATAAGTGTCCCATTCTTTCGTGGTTATTGTTTTTAATATTTATTACATGGAATTTTCACCACGGTTGTTACAAAACCATCCCCCTTGGGGGACATCGTCCTTGGTATTCAATCACACTTATACCTCATCAAACTGCTAAAAGGAGACATACTACTTATGCGGCTTTATAACAGAGCTCGATGCAATGTTTACAATGAAAGAGCTGCTCAAGACATAACATCATGACACTAGGACAACATACCAGATAGTGGAGCTTTATAACATAGCTCGTTACGATATTTATAAAGAAAATCTTGCTCAAGAAAAACTCATATGACATCATAACATCACGATAAAATAACCACATGAAAGTATAATAACATAACACCCATACTGCATAGTGGGGATTTATAACATAGCTTGTTACAGTATTTACATCCATACATAGGTGTACATATAGCAACATCATAAAAATATATATACCAAACATATGCCAAATCTTATATAAAAACATATACTAACATCATATCTAGGCATATATCAAAACATCATAAAGCATATATCAATCACCATAAATCATATACTGAACCAACATAAGAAAATACTAAACCATCATAAAGCATATACAAGGCCATCATAAGAAAATACTAAATCACCATAAGCAATCACCAAACTACCATAAGAAAACACCAGAACACCTATCAATGTTTCTTTGCCTCAACCGGAAAACAAGGAAGGATACATGACTCGCGTGTGAACTACCATCTCCCATGTAGCTTCATCGGGCCCAAAGTGCTTCCATTTCACTTTAACTTTCTCGATTTCTCAATTCCATAGCATGAGCACCATTTTCTTCAATATACATCGAGGCTCCGACTGGAATTCTACATCTGGTTCCACCTGTAATACATACCAGTCAATCACATCATCACCATCTTTAACATACTTCTTAAGCAATGAGACATGGAAAACATTGTGGAATTTCACTATTAGAGGAGGTGCAAGTCAATCGGGTATTGGCCCAGTCTGCTTAATAATACTGAAGCGTCCACAAAACCATGGTGCCAACATGGCACATGATCCAATCTGCAAGGAGATCTTCTTCGGTTTGATGTGCAAGTACACTTGTTCCCCAACCTAGAACTCCTCGAACAACCGGTTCCTATCAACATAGACCTTCTGCCTATCCTGTGCTTCCCTAAGATTCTTCTTGATCACCTACATCTCTTGTTCCATGTTTGCCAACATACTTGGTCTAATCATTACCCTACTAACTGGATCACTCTACTAATGGGAGTGTTTCAACACCGCCCATAAACTACCTCAAATGGCTCATCCTCAGTGACTCCTGATAACCATTATTGTATGTGAACTCTATTAAGGGAAGATACGTTGTTTATGAATCACATACATCCTCAACATGTCCTCTAATATCCTGTTGACCCTCTCTGTCTATCCATGCGTCTGTAGATGATAAGCTATGTTGAAGGCCAACTCTCTACCCAAACTTGCAAATAACTCCTTCCAAAAACATGGAAGTGAATTGCACATCCCTATATGATACAATATTCTTTGGAATGCCACGTAGTCTAACCATGTCTCATATGAATACTTGTGCCACATCACTAGCTCAAAACATAGACTTCATCAGAACAAATTGTGCAACCTTTGTTAACATGTCCATAATGACCATGATTAAATCCATGGAAATGACCTCCCATTGTCACTCTGGAATCATGATCGGCTATAGCTATCCACCTAGATGTTTACAGTCTGCCTCCACTCGCTGACAATCGAAACATCTTGCCACAAACTCTACTCCATCCTTCTTCAGATTCGGCGAATAGTAATACCTCTTCACTGATGTGAATGTCTTCTGGTAACTTGGGTGACTAGAATATGGTTTCACATGAAAATCCTTCAAGATCACCTTCTTGAGCTCACTGCTATCTGGTACATATATCCTGTCCCGGAACCTGACCAATCTATCTATTGTAAGAAAAATAGTCCAAGTCTTGTACACCTGCACTTGTACTTGTACCTGTGCCATTACCTGTATCTATACTACTACCTGTACCTATACTTGTACCTATTCCATCACCTTTACCTGTACCTATACTATCACTTGTACCTGTACCTATACCTTGATGCAACCTATGCACAAACCCCATATATCTGGGATTCTGCTATCCTACCCAAAAGATCCTGTCCTGTAAATCTATCCCATAAGAACTCATAGCTGCCAAGTGATGTACCTATATCCGTCTACCAAGAGCATTCTCCACGCTATTCTCTTTGCCTTTGATGGACCTTATCTCGAAATCCAACTTGTTGATCATGGCCAACCATGTAGCCTACCTGGAATTCAGATTCATTTGGTCAAACAAATACCTCAACCCAATGTGATCACTCATAAGAACAAACCACCATCCAAGAAGATAGTGCATCCACATCTTTAATGCAGGTCTAATCACTGCCAACTCAAGATCATGCTTTGGGTATTTCTACTCATGTTTGTTTGGTTTCCGAGACTCATAACATACCACCTGTCCATCTTTCATAAGGACTCCATCGATCCCTCTCTTGCAAACATCTGTACATAATACAAACTATTTGTCTAGATCTACAATTTGTAACACTAGTTCATGTGTCAACAACTGGTTGAGCTACTCAAAATGACCCTCACACTCTTCAGTCCTTTCTAACTTCTTACCTTTCCTCTACAATGATGTAATTGGATAAGCTATCTACAAGAAGTTCCTGATGAACTTCCTATAGTAGCCTGCCAGACCCATGAAAGATCTCACCTCATCCACACTCTTAGGATCTACCCACTCCATGATGGCCCTTATCTTCTTTGGACCTACTGCAATGCCTTCCTTGGTGACACCATGTCCCAAGTAGTGTACCTCTTCCTAAAAAAACTACATTTTTTTAGCTTAGCATGCAACTGATGCCCTCTCAACAACCTCAACACTGCTCTTAAGTGCTCGACATGCTCTTCCTGATTTTCAGAATATACCAGTATATCATCAATGAACACAGTAACAAACTTATCTAAATATGGATGCAACACAGTATTCATAAAACACATGAATGTAGCTAGAGAATTCATTAAGCCAAATGGAACAAGAAAAAACTCATAATGCCCATACCTGGTCCTAAACATAATCTTGTATATATACTCCTCTTTGATGCATACCTGATGGTATTCGAATCTCAATTCAATCTTCAAGAACATTGCTTCTCCCTTCAATTGATCGAACAAGTTATTAATCCTCTGCAAAGGATATCTATTATTGATAGTCACTTGGTTCAATTTCCTATAATCAATGCGTAATCCGAGGGTATCATCTTTCTTTCTCACAAACAAGACCGGTGCACCCCACAGTGATTCACTTGACCTAATGTATCCATTTTCCAACATTTCCTTCAGCTGCAATTTTAACTCATTCAACTTAGGTGTGCTCATCCTGTAAGGTGCTTTTGATGCTGGAGCTGCACTTGGAATTGACTCAAATGTACTCAGGAATTACATCCTAAAAATACTACAACACTGGATATCTACTCCACACATCCGCATCCTCAGCCGCATTACCCTTATCGCTAGAAATATGTATTAAAAATAGCTTGCACCCTTTCCTATGGCTACACTTTGCTTGCATAGTTGTCACCATCCTAACTGATGTGGCTTTCTTCTTACCTGGAAAGACTCTTGTTTCTCCATTATCATCAACACACTCAATAGCTTTGTCATAGCAGTCAACCTTCATTCTATGTAAATCTAACCAATCCATGCCCAATAACATATTGTATGAACCCAATGGTAATATATTCAAATGTTTTGTGGTAGGCATACTATTTAAGTCAAATGCAAAAGCTCTTACCCAATGATCAACTCACTTCTTCGTACTTGTAGCCAACTAGACTAACCAAGACTCTGCATGCAATTCCTTACTGAAACCAAACTTATCCACCCAGTCAGGACTAACATAGCGATAATTAGATCCACGGTCAATCAAAATAGAAATAAATTGATCACAAATATTACCATCCATCTTAATGATAGATCCCTGATGTTCTACCTACCTATTTTTCATGACTGCATAAATATGAGGAATACTATGGATTACATCTCCAACAGTCTACGCCTCATCTCCCTTTTATATTTGAAGTCTAACACTCTGATGTTTTGGACAATCTCTCCTAAGGTGATATTTACCACAAGTCCAACAATGCACAGGCTCCTTACTTTGCTCTTGAGGCTGTTTTTGCTATCCTCTATATGATGCATTGAACTTCTTAGGCGATGAAACATTCTCCTTGTTATCTGTACTCTATGGCCCTGCTCATTTTTTATCCCATTTTTCTTTGTTCTTTACATCACCTCTCCAGTTTGACTTAGTCTCATTTCTGCACTTCGATTATTCATAGCAATGTCTTAGCTTTCGAATGACCTCCTTCAATTATCTAGGCTCATCGAATTCAATCCTGTCTTTGAATGCAACCGATACTCTACTAATGAATCTTTGAATCTTAGCCTTCTCCTCCTTGAGGTAAGGCACATACCTCAATAGTTCCAAGAACTTACTGGTGTACTCATCATTTTTCATGGATCCCATCTTTAGTTCATAGAATTCTTTTGCCCTATCATTGAAGTATCTCTTTGACAAATACTTCTTCTGGAATAGCCGCTCAAATTCACTCCAAGTTAGATCTTCCTCACTTATGTCCCTGACATTCTTCACATCCTCCAACCAGATGTCTTCTTTACCTTTAAAACTGAAAGTAGAAACTCTATCTTTCCTATTCTCACAGTAGTCATGCAACCTAAAGAACTTCAAAATACCAGGAAACTATGCCTTTGCATCCTATGATCTCTTCATCTCTCCATCAAAATTAGGTGCCTTCACTTTCTTAAACTCATCCCGAAAATACCCTCCATCACTCCTCCTGTAAGGATGATACCGAAGACGATCATAGTGCTTATTTGAATCAAAACTAGAGTCATACATGTGCCTATCCCTTCTTGTCTCTGGAGTGTCCAATAATCTTCCATCTCTAATTGTATCATGTCTATCTTATTGACAATCACCATGTGATCTACTCTTGTATTCCTTGTCTAGTCAATTTAACATCTTAAATTTCTCTGCATAAATTATCAATCCGGGTATCGTCAACTGATGAAGTGTGGTGCACCATATGCGCTTAGTTAACCTTTTTCTTACTTCGTTGTTTTATAATTTATGTTGTTTTTGGGGTTTTGTTCTTGTTGGTTTCCTAAAGTGTTTAATGCAAATGGAAATCCTATTCTAAGGTCTTAAGAATACTTTTAAAGGTCAAGTATGGATGTAAATTTCAAAACAAGGTTTATGTCCCCTATGGTAACTTCCAAAACTTAGCATTTCAAAAGATCTCAAAACATGCTATTGATAAAATTAGTACTCGAACAGGAATGTAAATATGCAGCTACTTAAATCAAACAAAAGATGAAATACTGATCATGAAATCATTGTTTCTGCTGCCCATCTAGTAAACAAAAATAAAATCTAAACTATTGCATTCAAACAAACCAAAAATTGCATACTAACGAAAACAAGATCACTTTACTTCACTTATAATTGATATCTCGCCAAGTAGCTTTTCCGGGTTAAGCCATGGCTCCAGAGATAATGTCAATAACATGAAGAATTGATATCTAAATTATCTACTTGCAAATGAAAGTAAAATCAATTCACTTCACTTATAATCCGATAGCTTGCCAAGTAGCTTTTCGGGGTTAAGCCATGGCTCTGGAGATAATGTCAATAACATGAAGAACCTGATATCTAAATTACCTACTTGCAAATGAAAGTAAAATCAAGTCACTTCACTTATAATCCGATAGCTCGCCAAGTAGGTTTTCAAGGTTAAGCCATAGCTCTAGAGATAATGTCAATAACATGAAGAACCTGATATCTAATTGCAGAGATGAAAGTAAAATCAAATCACTTCACTCACAATCCGATAGCTCACCAAGTAGCTTTTAAGGGTTAAGCCATGGCTCTAGAGATAACGTCAAATGACATGAAGAATTTGATATCTAAACTAACTAACAACAGCAAATGAATAAGACTGAAATCAAAGCATAACTAAAATTGAAAAGCTTAAGAAAAAGTTCAGCAGAGAGGCAAATCTCATGTCACTATTTGATGCAAAAACATGTAGAGAAAAACTAATCCACAATCAACCGGTTGAACACACTTGCATGAATTAAAATTTCATGAATAAAAAATCTAAACTATCAAACTTGAAAGCAATAAAATGACATACATGAATGAAATCAAAGAAAAATTCAAAATAAAATCTACTCTACCTTACATTCTAATGTGCTCCATGACATCTACTTCACATCTCCTTCCATGTTGAGAACATCAAAGCATTATTCAAATTCTTCAAAATTACAAAGTACAACAAAGCTCTCCAAAGCTTTTCAAAGCCATCAAGGAAGAACTACAAACTCCAAGCTAAAGAACTAGAAGTGAAGCTAACCTAAGACTAACAAGCTAACAAATGAAGGAGAGAGATCTCATATTTATACAAAAAGATGAGAAGCCATCTCATTAATGAGAGTCCATGAATCTCTCCCTCTACCTCTAGAGTCCTAATCAAAATAGAAACTAATAAGACACATCTCTTTTTAGAGTTTCAATACAATTAGGAGATGTGACACATATTCTCATGATCTCATGATTCTCTCCACTCAAATTCGAATTTGGCCTTAGGGTGCCACATAAAGGTCTTCTAGAAGCCTCCTTTCAACCTACACATGTCAACAATCTCAACCCACTTGTTAGGTATAAGCATATGCACATTATTTTCTAATTTTTAACCACAAATTCACTTGAAAAGGCTTAGAATTAATAAAGTTTGGAAAAACATAAATGTGGTCCAATGATAATGAAAGTGGGATGAATGTAGTAACATAGTAGTAAAATGAAGGTGATATAATGGACATAATAGTGAAAGTGTAATGGAAATGAATGACATTTTCAAGACCCAACATACCCCCCAACTGAAGTTATTGCATGTCCTCATGCAATATATATTACATTAACTTTTTTTGATCCTTGAGCTTTGGCTTAACTTTGCATGATATCATTTGATAACTTCATATTTTTGCAAAGTGTTTTACTTGAATTGCAACATGGTTAGTTCTTGTGTTACAACCAATTTTTTGTTGTTGCATTCTATTTTGATCTTTGAACTTTGCATAATGATAATTTGATTATTGTTTGCAAAGTATATTTTTATTGGATTGCATGATGGTTGGTTCTTGTGTGACAACCATGATTTTGTTTGTATCCAATTTATCCTTTAAGCACTTTTTGAAAAGCCATTGTATGCTTATAATAACAATGTAATAGTTAATATATGTCGGAAGTATGTGGGCTCCTGAGTATGATATGGACATGGTAAGATATGAAGATGAATGTATTCCCCCCCCCAATTGATGGTATTAACAATTTTATGAAATGAGGAAGAAAAATGTTTTTCCAACAATTATCATTCTAGCTTTTTATGGAATTCTATGGTCAAAAGTTAGAAAATGACATACCTTAACTTACCCTTTGGAATGGATGAGTTGTATGTGTGGTGACTGCAAAATTTTGATCATATTCTTCTTCAAGTGGCTGAACAAGAGGAGTCATGGATAAAGAGATAAGATGACTTTTTTATTACTTCTACTAAAACTTGCTGAATCTGCTCCAAAATGATGAAAATAATAGTCTTCATGTCTTCAAAACTCATTGGCACAATTCCTACTATGTGAAAAGATGTTCTGATATTGAACATAGTAGGAAATTGTTGACTTAGTGGCCATTAATGGATGCCACTAGTCAACACGAGAACTCTCACCATAGATGACAATGAGAGTTAAGATGCCCAAACACATCTTGCTAGGTACGAATGAATTTGTCGATGTCGAGTCACCTAGAAGATCTAATGAACAAGAGACATTAATGTATTCCCATTGTTTGTCAGCATGAGGACTTGCCATTAAGGCATGCAAGCCTCAAGGTGTTTTTACAAAGAACTTAGACTCAAAGGACTATGGACTTAATAATTTGCATTGAAGCAGGGCTTATTTGTGAAATGAAAATGACAAGAAATGAAATATGAAAATGGAAGATGGAAATGGAGATAAAAAATGGCAATGGGCAATAAGCATATGAATGAGCCTCTTGCTTTTATTTGTGGGTTATGAATGGACAAAAAGAAATGGAAAGTGGATGTGAATGTAAATGGAAAATATGAAGTGAAATGAGGTGAATGGTTTATTATGAGGTATGGATGTGATGGATGGATGGATGTGATGGAGACAATAATATCTGAAAGTTTTTCAAGTGTTTGGATCTGATTTTGCATCAACATGTTCCCTCTTCATTGCTGATCATCCTTTTATGAAACAAATTGGTCTCTTAGAGAGACACCATCCTCTTGTAGTCATTTGTCCTTCCTCCTGGAACCTGCAAAAAAACTAATACTTCTTCTGCAATGGAATGTAAGATTATCAAAGGAGAGAGGTGATCAATCTCTCTAGTTATGATATTTACACACGAAACAAAGAATTTGTATTAATGAAACAGGTCTTCAAAGGAAAAATCAAAAGAATTTATACCTGATTTGGAATTGGTGCCCCAAGTTGAATGTTGCTTCTTTTTAGCAATTTATTTCATTATTTTCCATTTCAAACTCTAATGATAGATTTCTCATTATATAGATCTTGTTGAGATCTTTCCAATGATAGTTAAATCATCAAAATCTGATTTTGTATGAGAGAGATAGGCTGATTTGAACAATGAGGTTTTTCTGGCTGCGGAATTAGACTTTAGCTGCAGAATGTGCACGGTTCTGTAGCTAAAAATCTTGAATACAAAGTTAGCCATTCATTTTTCATCATCAATCCAAAATTAATCAATAACTTCAAAAAAGTGAGCAAATAACTTATTCATTTCATTGATTCAAAATTATTATTTTTTCTTGACATGCAACGACTTAGTGTGGCGACTCAGTGTGGCGACTTAGTGATAACACACAACTTTGACTTCCCTTTGACCAGGGTCTTTTTCATCGAATTGGATCAAATGAATAGGACACCATCCATGTACTGACATTTCCCCAACTACCCATGTGGCTTGTTTTGCTTGATGACACTTGCAACCTAGAGTTTAACAAAACAGCTACGGAAAGTTGAGCTAGCTGCGGAAAGTTGAGTCAGCTGCGGAAAGTGGATTGTTTCCGTAGCTAATGAAAATAGAGTGTAGAAAATACTGTGAAATGGAGTGGTTGTGTGCGTGGAAAAGAAAAAAAAGATGTGGAGGATGTATATCTGGGTGAGTCCATCGGGCCTATAAGAGGGTCTCCATGCTGCCCATTACCTTAATCATCAATTGAAAACATAGTGATGCTGTGAAGAGCCGTCTTAAATCTACCAACAACATAGCCTTCTTGACTGCCATCGGGATCAGGTTCAGCAATCAGAATTTAAATTAAAAGCCTCTTAATTTGCTTCCCCTATATGAACCCAAAGATCATCAATAGTAACAATCCATTCAAGCAGTTCCGCTGGTGTTGTCTCTGCTGAACAAAATAGCTTCGCCTTGTCTAGTTGACATACGTGAGATTACATCCCACATAAATCGCTTTGCAATAGGATCCATACCTGTTGAACGTTCATCTAAAATGATTAGAGGAGGATCTCCACTCATTGCTATGGCTACTGATAACTTGCGTTTATTGCCACTACTTAGAGAACGGGAAGGTTTGTTTGCTTGTGGCCATAAATCAAATTCTGCAAACTTTCCTTCCACAACTGATCTAAAACTCACTTGATCTGCGCATAAAACTTGATATGTTCTCAAACAGTAAGCAACTCTAGAAGGGCATCAAACTGAGGACAATAACCTACATGCTGATGTGATGCCTTTGGATGTGCAAGAATATCCTTGCCAAAAATGTATGCAGTCCCTCCCGTAGGATGCTCTTTGCCGCATAGCATTAACAGTGTTGTGCTCTTTCCAGCACCTTTTGTGCCGAGAAATCCAAAACATTCTCCTTCAAAACGACTGGAATATTACTGAGAACAAGAGATGTAGCTATACCTGAACCCATTAACCCTCCACCAAATCAATAAACACAACTGCCGTATGTAATTGGTTCACAAAATGGAATTAGACAGAGTCGTATTCAATTCAGATTATTTGTTAAACAGGTGTTGGATGAATTATTAAAACAAGAGGCGTGTAATTATGATTGATTTCCAACACATATTTGATTCCTAATTAGATTTCTCCTCCTCGGGCACGCGGAATTACATCACAGTTGTTCATTTAATTAAAAACTCTGTTTTTTTCACGTGGCAGGCAAAAATGCACTCCAAAGAACCGAGGATTTCTCCCAGACTGCCACGAATCTCTCAAAAAAGTTTCTGGGTTATCTAATTTCCCTACTGGCGAAAAAACCCATGTTTTATTTTTTTCAAATTCGCTACCATTTGAGCAAATCGAGCATTTGAAATTTGATGTTTTTTCTGAGTTTTGCATTTTTCCTTAGTTAATTTTTCTTTTTTACTGTTCTGCATTTGTTGCATTCGGCTGTAAGATTGAATCAGAGATAAGACAATACATCTTTGTTTGATAGTGGTAGTGTGCACACTGCTGATCCTTATTGGAAATCTATGTGAGAGACAAGAAACTTCAATCCAACCACAGGAAACACAGACCAATAAAGAATGCACTATTTGAAGAGTCACGAAGCCATTATAAAGAAGAGTGGGGAATCGCTGAAGAAAACCATGACTGAGAGACTTCACATGGGGTTTGTGATGTTGAATTAAAGTTGTTGGATTGGGAACAATTGACATGTTGAAGCCATGGAAATCATATTGCAAGGTCAGCGACGCATTGGTTTGACTTATTGGCAGCATGAGGGATCCATACAAAGTGGACATGAAACTATTGTGGAGCGTATTACAGGGTGAAGATATTGTCACTAAAGACCACAGGAGTCATGTATTCAAGAATGGATTTTCCATGAATTGGGTGGTCTCCCTTGTTATGATCATTAGATTTCTGCTGATTTTTTTTTTTCTACACAACAAACAAACCAAAAAAACGCATGCACAGGGATAAGCAGTACACAACGTTGTTTCTTACTACTGCTTTCTCTCTAATTTCAGAGCCTACACAGAGATGAAAGAATTGATCTGCTGCTGCTATTTACAAGAGTCATAAAAACAACTAAATGAGACGTAATGCTTTTGCAAGTTTGTTTTAAAACAAAAGCTTGAACAGGGAGGTAGATTTTTTTTTTTATTAAAGCCACAGTGGAAGCTAGGTTTGAAGATAGCCATAGATTGTTTTTATTTTTATTTTTCTTCTCTGAAATTGTAAAATTTTATTAAAAGGATTAATGATTTTCAATTTCAGGTAGCAAATACTTCAAGAAAAACATGCTAAAAACATGACTTTGATTGAGGTCTTAGGCTAGTTTTTCATCGATCTGAGATGGGTGACTAGGATAGGATCCATGTCGGGACAATTCTGAAGATGCCCATGTGGTCGGTTTTTTTATTGAATGCTTGTAGCATGGTGTTTGACAAAACGGCTGTGGAATCCTGTGCTGGCTGCAGAAACCTGTGTCGGCTGCGGAATTCCCAGCTAGCTGTGGAATCAGGGCAGTTTCCGCAGCTAAGTTGCAAAACCTTATTAAAACAGGATACAATGTTTTGAAGACCACTACAAAGCATAACCAGAAAATTTTGGTCAATTTGAACCTATCAAAGCAGTTGAGTTTCATTTCTTCTTTATCATTTTTTTTTTTTATTGAATCAATTGAAATGTTTTATTTTGTCTCTTTTTTTTTTCTTTTTTTTTTTACATAATAATTATTTTTCTGATCCTCCAGATCACACAAAGTGCAAGAAGAGAGCATACTCAAGAATTATTAACTTTTTTTTCAGATGTAAGAAATAAGGTCTCCTAATTACACTTCCCCGGCAACGGCGCCAAAATGTCTAGTCAATTTAACGTCTTAAATTGCTCTTCATAAATTATCAATCCGGGTATCGTAAACTGATGAAGTGTGGTGCACTATATGTGCTTAGTTAACCTTTCTCTTACTTCGTTGTTTTATAGTTTATGTTGTTTTTGGGGTTTTGTTCTTGTTGGTTTTCTAATGACTATGAGACCCAGTACCCTTGCTGCTTCAGCAAAAGGACAAGATGATTCTATCATGTCATTAGTTCAATCAAGATAAAATGCAATAACCAAACAATGAGCTAATGACTATGAGACCCAGTATCCTTGCTGCTTCAGAAAAAGGACAAGATGATTCTATCATATCATTAGTCATTAAAAGGCTATGTGCATCACTAATCTACAATAAACTTGAAAGCAATTTATGTACAGCTAATATACATAAGCATAACAAAATTAAATGTAAAATTAAATGACAACTATACAAGGCAGGAGCCCCTCTGCCACCTATGGAATCAAAGCAAAATTGAACACACTTGCATGAATTAAAATTGCATGAATGAAAAATCTAATCTATCAATTTGAAAGTAATCAAATCAAATCAAAGAAATATTTACAAAACGAAATCTATTCTACCTTACATTCTACAAAGTAATATTTACAAAATGAAATCTATTCTACCTTACATTCTACAAAGCAATATTTACAAAATGAAATCTACTCTACCTTACATTCTAATGTGCTCCATGACATCTACTTTACATCTCCTTCCATGTTGAGAACATCAAAGCTTTATTCAATTCTTCAAAAGTAAAAGTACAACAAAATTGTCCAAAGCTTTCAAAAGCCATCAAGGAACAACTACAATCTCAAGAACTAGGGACTAAAAAGACTAACTAATGAAGAGAGAGATCTCCTATTTATACAAAAAGATGAGGGCCATCTCATTAATGATAATCCAATGAATCTCTCCCTCTACCTCTAGAGCCCTAATCAAAATAGGAACTGATAAGACACATGTCTTTTTAGAGTTACAATACAATTAGGAGATGTGAACACATATCCTCATGATCCCATGATTCTTTCCACTCAAATTCGAATTTGGCTTAGAGTGCCACATAAGGGTCTTCTAGAAGCCTCCTTTCAACCTACACATGTCAACAATCTCAACCCATTTGTTAGGTATAAGCATATGCACATTATTTCCTAATTTTTAACCACAAATTCACTTAAAAGGCTTAGAATTAATAAAGATTGGAAAAACATAAATGTGGCCCAATGATAATGAAAGTGGGATGAATGTGGTGACATAGTAGTGAAATGGAGGTGATATAATGGACATAATAGTGAAAGTGAAATGGAAATGAATGACATTTTTCAAGACTCAACACTTTGCTACCCGCTTCCTTCACCTATGTCACAAAATTCCTGAGTAGTTTGTGAACCTTGACTTCATGAGCCAAGAGATGAAACACTTGGTTCATGTCTCTCGAAATGATAAAATTCTTGATTTTCCTTCTTCCTCAACTCATACAGATCATGAGACACCTCATGTCTTGAAGAGGGTCCCCCCTCGTAGTGGTTGAAAAGCCAAGAAATCTCCACAGCCTGCTCCCAATCCATCTGCTCAACTGTCTCCCACCCCAATGGAGGAAATTCCAGAATGGTTAGGAAAGCCTATAGCGAAAACTCATCCCTCCATTCCGCAAGAGGAAATCACCATTCCTAACTGAAGTCTTGAGTCTAATATGCATCTCTGCCATCCTCCATCATCTACAAGTCATGATTCCTTGCACCATGACTGGCTTGAGCAATCTACTTCAAAAACTAGCTGCCCACACTCTCTTGATTCTCGAGTTGTTGGTTCAATTTGCAGTCATGTGCAAGGCAGTCTCATCATACAAGCCAAGGAGCAATATGGTGAGGACATAATCAATTCCTCTCAAAACATTGAGCTTCCATACTGATTGATTCTCGATCCGTGAATATTGGTGAAAAATCATGCAGAATCAGTTCTTTCGACCAACCTCTTGTCTTGGGCTGTCATCACTCTCACACTTATGGATGTTGTGATGAATGCACAAGAACATCATATGATCTATTTTCATCTCATGTACACTCTAAATTAGATATGGAATGTGCACTGGTCAAAGAAGACATCCATATTGAAGCTTCCTTTGCACCTCAATTTTCTGTGTGTCCTATCATTCACAATGCATCAACATGCGTCGGAGACACTCTGCATCATCTAGCTTCTTCATCTTCTAAGTTATCTCCTCGATAGACATAAGGAAATGAGGTTGTCCATGATGAAAATAGTCTCAACATTGAGGACTCTTCCCACTCATTTGTTGGCATTATGATACAAGTGTTGTTCTTGATGGCAAATCACTCACAAGCCAATTCAGTTTTGGTAAAAGGAAACTCAGAGTACAATAGGTATATTCAGAGGTAACAGGGCAATGGTACAGAAGAACAGGAAGATGAAACTAAGGTCTACTGATCAAAATAAAGAAGGTAAAGGAAAAAGTTGATGTAAAGCAATTTAAGAAGCATACACAAGTCCACTTAGACAAAACATCGTATACGCATTGGTCAATAGAACAAAAAGGGCATATGCATATACACACACTCCCACAGGAGGAAAAGAGTGTACATGTTGGAAAACCAAGGTTTTGGTCCAAGGTATTGACCCCAAGTATTTGGTCCAAGGTATTGATCCTAAGTGGATTTAGTCCGAGGTATTGATAAAGGATATAAGTATACAAGGAGGAGAAGATCAAAGGCTACAGATACAAGGAATGAATATCTTATGAAGTGTTAGATAAAAGAAAATGTGCTTTGATCTGAAATACTTTGTGCGCCTTGAATTCAATATTGGATCAGGATCATGAGACCTGAAATGACTTATTATTGAATGATTTGACATTGGGCTAGATCTGATTATGTACATATGCTTTATTCTTTAAAAATCATGATCTGGGTTTGTTTGAAGTCCGGAAGTGCAGTGAAGTTATGAATTAAGTATTTGCATATCTGTATGCTGGTTTTCTTTGGTGAAGGTGCGTATACACGCTGGTTCGGCTCTTCCAAGTAGTGTATGCAAAAGAAAAGCTTGATGTTCAAGGATGATTGATCGATCAGATGAGTGTTGTTGTTTTACTGTTGTCTTTCAATGAAGTCTTCGTAGATCTGAATGTAAAACTGAATGAATAAGGAGCTTGATATCTAATTGACTGATTGGATAAGTGACAAGGGTGATCTTTGTTACTACCTATGTAAAGCTCTGTAAATAGATAGTTAATGATCAGTTTAATGTTTCAGTGGTTTTGAAGGTATACACAGGTTTGATTACAGGAAGTAGTGTATACACGTAGGTTGGGTTTATTAAAGTAGCGTGTATGTTCTGATGCATGATTTTTGAGGTTGCATCTGATTCCTATGTTCAACACAATATTCTAGTGATAGTGATCGAATTGTTTAGATTAGTTGATTGTTGGTTGATGCAGTTTGAGTTTCAAAGTTTCTGATGGGTTTAGTGTGAAAATTTGATGAAACAAGGCCTTCAAGTGCATTGTTGTGTACCAGGAGCATCCAGTCTGAAAATTTATGAAACGTGGTCCTTGGAAGAAGAAAGAAGGTCATATCTTCTGTAGGCCAGCACCTACGTACTAGTAAACACATTGGCTAGTACAAGAGCTAGGGGTTGCAGCTCCCTTCCACTAGAAGATGGAAAATGAGAGAAGGTTGTAGCCTTCTACAGGTGGGTTCCTACATATTGGTATGAGTCTGCACCAGTACAAGATTGTAAATAGATTTTATTATTATTAAAATAAGACAGAGATGACAATAACAGGTGGTTTTCACCCACATTGGGTTTCCACCTTAAATCTTGGTGTTCATGTGTGTTGCTTATGTGTGATGCTTTATTCTATTTTACTGCACTATTTAATAAGTTACTGATGCACTGGTTAAAGATCAACACATGATAAATTGTCTAAATCACAAGTTCTCTGGGTATACTATGGTTTCTCTAATCACAGTTACGTGTACACGCTAATTCACTTCACTGAAGTAGAGTATCTAAATCAGTTTTGGAAATAAAATTATTGGTTTGATAATACTAATTCACCCCCCTCTCAGTATTATTTCCATCATTTGGTATCAGAGGAGGTTCTTTAGAAGAATCTTGATCACTTGAAGGTAGATCTTTCAAGACGAATAATCACGAAGGCATGGGATCCATCAAAACACCAATCTTCAATGGAAGAAACTTAGCATATTGAAAAATAAGAACCAGAGCCTATCTACAATTGCTTGGAGCAAATGCTTGGGAAATTGTGGAAGGAGGATATTAATTCCCAGTAGCAATTCCTACAGACTCTGTAGGTAAGAAGTTATATGAAACCAATGCCAAAGCAGTCAACACATTATTGGGAAGTCTGTCAGAATCAAAAATTTTCAAAGTCATGTAGCTCAAGATGGCCAAAGAGATATGGGAAAAAATCATTCAGAGCTGCGAAGGAGACTCTCAAGTAAAACATGTTAAGCTTCAAACTCTCAGAATTCAATATGAAACTCTTAATATGCATAGTGATGAGAGTATTTCTAGTTACTTTTTATGCATAGATGAGATTGTTAATTGTATGAAGAATATGGGTGAAGATATAAAGGAAGTTACTTTAGTTGAGAAAATTTTGAGATCCTTGTCTTCTAAGTTTGAGTCAAAAGTGTCTGCCATAGAAGAAAAACAAGATCTTTAGACTATCATTGTGACTCAACTTCATGGAACCCTAACTACCTTTGAAATGAGAAAAGAAGGTCCCCCAAATATGAGAGAAGCCACATTTAAAGCATCATCAAAGGGAAATGAAAAGGAAGAGCACTATGAATTAGGACACATTTCAAAAGAAGAAGATGAGGTAAATTTTGTCAAGAAGCTTCAACGGGGTTCTGGAAGATTTAGAGGTAAGCTACCTTTCAAATGTTTTGCTTGTGTTAGACTTGGTCACTATGTTTCCAAATGTCCTCATAAAGATAAATATGAAAAAGGGAAGGAATATGAAAAAGGCAATAGAAAATAGGTTGTGAATAGAAGGAGTTACTATACACATGAAGATAGTGATGCTTTATCTAATAGTGATGAATATGAAACTGAACAAGATTATAAACTTCTCATGGCCTATGACAATGATAAGTTTTTTGATGCATTAGAAGAGGAAGATTTTCTTGAAGAAATCACTAAACTCAAAATTTGTCTAGAAGAAAAGAATATGATCATAGATACTTTCACACACCAACTTGCTGAAAGGGAAAAACACAATGAGAATCTAGAATGTGAAATTGTGGGTCTAAGAAAAGATCTTGAGAAGACAAAATATCTCAATCTTAGATTTTCTAAAGGATCATAAACTTTAAATGAAATTATCAAAGTTTAGCATTCTCCTCTGATAAAGATAGGTCTTGGATATTTGAAGAATCATCTCAATCACAAAAGTCATCAACCTCCACCATAAGCTATCTTGATGCAACAAAGACGAGTGAACAATATGTTAATGATCAACAAAGACCTAAAACTACTCATTAGGTAAATCATACTCAATTTACTCCAAGGATGAATATCAGTAGAAGCCACAACCAACAGGTAAACAATGTCAAAAGATTCTATGATCGTAGAAACTTCTTTAATGGGAAATGCTTTTCATGTCATAACTTTGGACACAAGGCTATTCAATGTGTTGCTTACAAAACCATAATGACTAGAGAAGCACAAAATCAAAGAAGTACAACAGGAATCAAGAAAAGTTCCTATAACAACTTTTCTCCTCTTGAAAATGAAATAGAATGCTCGATTTGTACAACTTTGGTCATGAAGAATCTGAATGCAAGAGAAAATTTTTGCCAACATTTCAAAAGGAGAAAACACCATTAAATCCCAAGATATGGAGAAGGAAGGAATCTCAATCAGAAAGATGTGTTATAGCTTTGTATGCAGAAGGACAAGAAAATCAGTGCTACATAGATAGTGGATGCTCCAAACACATAACAAGTGATAAAGAGAAACTTCATTCATATAATGCTTTAGAAAAGGAAAAGAATGTCTCATTTGGAAATGACACTTCAGTTGTCATTAAAGGTAAAGGTTCTTTTTTCTTGAATTAAAAGGTTAAATCTGGAAATGTCATGTATGTAGATGGTTTAAACCATAACTTGTTGAGTTTCAGTCAAATATGTGATCAAGGAAATGAAGTGGTGTTTCAATCAAATGGATGTGTCGTTCCTGAACTTGATACAGGAAAGACCATGATCAAAGGTATAAGAACTCCAAACAACCTATACATACTCAAAGGAGGACAACAAGAATTCTATCTAAGAAAAATAAATGAAAACTGGCTGTGGCATAGAAGATTGGGACATGTAAGCTTTTCTCAAATAAGAAAAGCATGCAGGCTCAAGGCAGTTCCTGATCTTCTAGATATCAGCATCCCAGAAAATACCATATGCAAACCATGTCAAATCAGTAAGAAAACCAAAGTCACTTCATTGAAAAGGAAGGGTCAACAAGTAAGCCTCTTGAACTCATCCATACTGATTTATGTGGACCAACAAGGAAAAAGTCACCTCATGGAGAAGAATACTTTATTTTGTTTATTGATGATTTTTACAGGATGTGTTGGATAGGTCTTCTCAAATATAAAGATGAAGAATTTGAAAATTTTAAAGCCTTCAAATATTTAGTTGAAAATGAATCAGTTCGAAAAATAAAATGTCTCAGATCTAATCGAGGGGGAGAATTCATATTAGATGAATTCTTTGACTTTGTGAACAACATGGAATAAAATAGAAATTCTCCACCACAAGAACTCCTCAGCAAAATGGTCTGGTAGAAAGGATGAATAGAAAAGTTCAACAAATGGCTCGAGTTATTCTAGATGAATCTTGAATTCCTGCAACCTTCTAGGGTGAAGCTGCATTTGCTGCCGTGATTATTCTCAACAAAGAAAATGTTTGGGTAAATAGCAATCAAACTCCACATGAAATTTGGTATGGTAAGCCTCATATTGTAAAACACTTTAGAGTTTTCGAAAGCAAATGTTTTATCAAAAGGACTGATGAAAAACTTGGAAAGTTTGAACCTAGAGCAGACAAAGGTATTCTTATTGGTTATTCTTCCAGAAGTAAAGGATACAAATGTTATAATAAAATACTTCGGAAAATTATTGAAAGCATTGATGTTGTAGTTGATGAAGCATGAAGAAATCCAGAATAGATGAAATCAATAGAGGAACATGACAATGAGGAAGATGGGGATTTCTTTCTCGCATCAAATCAAAATGATATTGAAGAAGAAACCAATGGAGCGTCAGAAGAATATACAACAGACAGGGAGAAGACTCCATCCAAGTATGTTTAGAAGAATCATCTAGAATCTCAAATTCTCGTAGAAAAATGGTCTAGAGTATAGACAAGAAGAACTCTTGCAGGGACCTCAAGTTATCTCACATTACTATCCTCCATAGAACCTCAAAATCTACATGAAGCATGTAAAGATGAATGTTGAGTCAAGGCCATGGATGAAGAACTTGAGAAAATTGAAAAGAATGATACTTGGGAATTAGTTCCTAGACCTCAGACCTCATGATAAAAATATTATAGGAACAAAATGGATATTTAATAACAAGTTTAATGAAAATGGAGAAGTTATTAGAAACAAGGCCAGACTTGTTTGTAAAGGTATGTATGGTGAAGAAACTTTTGCACCTATTTCCAAACTTGAAGCCATAAGGATGTTTCTTGCTCTTTCTAGTTTTTGGAAATTCAAATTATATCAAATGGATGTAAAATCAACCTTCCTTAATGGGGATTTAGAAGAAGAAGTTTATATTGAACAACCAGAAGGATTCATTCTTGGAAATAATGCAAAATTCATGTGCAAGCTCAAAAAGGCTCTCTATGGTCTTAAACAGGCTCCAAGGGCTTGGTATTACCACCTTTACAAATATCTACAACAATAAGGCTTTACAAAAGGTCCCACAGATAACATTTTCTACACAAAGATTGAAAATAATAAATTGCTAATTATTGTTGTTTATGTTGATGATATCATTTTTGGTAGCAATGAAGAATCCATGAGTCAGAATTTTTCTTCAGTAATGCAGCAAGAATTTTAAATGTCCTTACTTGGTGAAATTACTTATTTTCTTGGTCTACAAGTTAAGCAAACAAAGGATGGTATCTTTCTTTCACAAACCAAATATCTCAAGCAGATCTTGAAGAAGTAGAGAATGGAAGATTCTAAGCCTATATGTACTCCAATGGTAACATGATGCAGTATCATACCTAACGATGAATTGTCAGTAGTAAACCAACCAAATTACAGATCTATGATTGGAAGTCTACTTTATCTAACAGGTACCATACCTGACATCATGCATGCAGTAGGAATTGTTGGAATTTTCCAAGCAAATCCAAAGGAATCACATCTCCAGGCAGTCAAAATAATATTCAAATATCTTCAAGGAACTCAGGACTTTGGACTATGGTATCCTAAAGATACAAACCTTACTCTTCATGCATATAAAGATGTAGATTGGGTAGGAAGTGTTGATGATCAAAAGAGAACTAGCGGAGGTGCATTCTATATGGGTTATTGGTTAGTGTCTTGGTTTAGCAAGAAACAAAGTTCGATTGCTTTATCTACAGCTAAAGTAGAATATGTGGTTGCTGCATCTTGCTGCACACAACTACTTTGGATGATGTAAACTTTGCAATACATTCAGATCACATGTACTCCACCCTTCTCCGTTCCATGTGATAATACAAGTGCCATTTGTATTTCAAAAAATCCAGTCATGCACTCCAAGACCAAGCACATACCCATCAAGTACCATTTTCTATGAGAACAAGTGCTTGAACAAAAGGTCAAATTGGAGTATGTTCCCTTCAAAGAATAGGTTGCTGATATATTCATTAAACCACTACCCAGAGAAACATTTGTATATCTTAGACAAAAGTTGGGCATAGTTGTTGCATCATCCTGCTGTTAAATCCAAAATTCCAAAGGAAGGTTATATACGTGGGTTTCATGAAGTTTAGTCACATATACACGTGGGTTTCTGTGGCTAAAGGAGCGTATATGTTTTTTCTGACAGAAAAATAGTGGGTCAAACTCTGATATGGGTGCTCTATATGATGTTTATGATTACAGTATGATGATATGATTTCTCATTGATTTTTATCTAACTGGCAAAAATACCTTGATGAATGACTTGTTGAAAATGCCCAGGTAGCACATGTTTAGGGGGAGCATTAGTCTTCATATGCATTCTGCATTGTTGGCATTATGGTTGTTGAGTCCATCTATGGCTTCAAATATTTATATCATTATCGTTTAAATTATGTAAAGGTTTAGGGTGTGATATGACTTCTTATATATTTGAATAAGTCCTATTGGGCAAATGATGTAATTTATACCCCCACTTTACAGAGGATGGATGATGAAATATTTGTCATATTTTTGTCATGTCTAAACACTTGGTATAACCCCACTTGGTTGGGAGATTGATGTATGTATGAGTCATTGGTGATAGGAAGGTCATACTCACATAGTTGAGTTATAGAGTCATGTTATTCTTTTAGAAAATATATTTGCAGACTCTGCATGTGCTCAGGGGGAGCATGGATGGTATAATGCATCTCAACATGTACAAACAAGGATTTTAATTGGAGAACTTGACATGTACTCAGGGGGAGCATGGACAACATAATGTATATCAAAGTAGGAAAGTTGCTTGGTCCACCCTTTTCCCTTGATGTCAAAGGGGGAGAGTATTTTGGTGTTGCATGTTATCTCTAACAACTTCGACAGCTTGTAGTAATCAACACCTTCATGGCTGCCATCAAGTCCAAAGGGGGAGATTGTTGGCATTATGATACAAGTGTTGTTATTGATGGTAACTCACTCACATGTCAATTCAGTGTTGGTAAAAGGAAACTCACAATACAATAGGTATATTTAGAGCTAACAGGGCAGTGGTACATAAGAATAGGAAGATGGAACTAAGGTCTACTGATCATAATAAAGAAGGTAAAGGAAAAAGTTAATGTAAAGCAGTTTAAGAAGTATACATAGGTCTACTTAGTCAAAACCGCATATACACATTGGTCCACAAAACAAAAAGAGAATATATGTATACACGCACTCCCACAGGAGGAAAATCACGTACATGTTGGAAAACCAAGGTTTTGGTTCGAGGTATTTGGTACAAGGTATTGACCCTAGGTATTTGGTCCAAGTTATTGATCAAAGGGCTACATATACAAGGAATGGATATCTTATGAAGTGTTAGATAAAAGAAAATGTGCAAGTCTATAGGTTTCTAAGGAATACTTCTATCTGAAGTATATTTTTTGTTTTAGGGGCTATGTTTGTGATTTGATCTGAAATACTTTGTGCACCTTGAATTCAATATTAGATCAGGATCATGAGACTTGAAATGACTTATTATTGAATGGTTTGACATTGGTCTAGATTTGATTATGTACACCTATTTTATTCTTTAAAATCGTGATCTAGGTTTTTCTGAAGTCTGGAAGTGCAATGAAGTTATGAAGTAAGTATTTGCAGATCTGTATGCTGGTTTCGCTTTGGTGAAGATGCGTATACACATTGGTTCTACTCTTCCAAGTAGCATATGAAAAAGAAAATTTTGATGTTCAAGGATGACTGATCTATCAGATCAGTGCTATTGTTTTACTACTGTCTGTCAATGAAGTCTTCTTAGATTTGAATGTAAAACTGAATGAATAAGGAGTTTGATATCTCATTGATTGATTGTATAAGTGAGAAGGGTGATCTCTATTGCTGCTTGTGTAAAGCTCTATAAATAGACAATAGATGATCAATATATTGCTGGTTGGTACATACTTGATTCAGAAGTTTAATGTTTCAGTAGTTTTGAAGGTATATGCAGGTTTGATTACAGGAAGTAGCGTAACACGTAGGTTGGGTTCAGTAAAGTAGCATGTACATTTTGATGCATGATTTTTGAGGTTACAACTGATTCATGGGTTTAACACAATGTTCTGGTGACAATGATCTGATTGTTGATTGATGAAGTTTGAGTTTCGAAGCTTATGATGGGTTCCTTATGAAAATTTGATGAAACGAGGCCTTCATGTGTATTTTTGTGTACCAGGAGCATCCAATTTGAAAATTTATGAAATGTGGTCCTTGGAAGAAGAAAGAAGCTCGTAGCCTTTTGTAGGCTGGTGCTTGCATACTAGTAAACACATTAGATAGTACAAGAGCTAGGGGTTGCAACTCCTTTCAAGTAGAAGTTGGAAAATGAGAGAAGGTTGTGGCCTTCTGTAGGTGGGTGCCTTCGTACTGGTATGGGTCTGCACCAGTACAAGATTGTAAACCATTTTTCTTATTATTTAAAGAAGACAGAGATGACAGTAGCAGGTGGTTTTCACCCATATTGGATTTCCACCTTAAATCTTGGTGTTCATGTGGGTTGCTTATGTGTGATGCTTTATTCCTTTTTACTGCACTATTTAATAAGTTACTGATGCACTGGTTAAATATCAACACATGATAAATTGTCTAAATTAAAAGTTCTCTAGGTATACGCTAGTTTCTCCAATTACAGTTGTGTGTACATGCTAGTTCACTTCACTGAAGTAGCATATATAAATCAGTTTTGGAAATAAAATTATTGGTATGATAATACCGATTCATCACCTCTCAATATTATTTCGAACATCGTCATCATCTTATGTGTTGCATGAAGACAACTTGTCAAGTCAACTTGCTAAAATTTTGATGAAGCCTATGACAGAGATGGTTGTCATCCTAAGAGAAGTTTTGAAATAAGTAACAACAACCATCCTCAAGCCATGCATGATCTGATTCACATCCCCAAATGCAATTTTTCAATTCTAGAAAGTTCCAGGACGTGCCAGGGGGTCGAGGAACTTCAACGTCCGTTGGTGGTTATGTCAGGACCTCACGTCTCTAGTAAGCCCATAAAACCAAATCAGATTTCGTTTCTCATGCACAATACATCTATTTGCATGCTTGCACTTGACGTGGATCCCTGTGTAAAGCATATTTACTATTTGGGGTATGATATTTCAAAATTTTAGATTTTTGCTAATGATAAAATCCACGAGTCTGTTACAACATGTTCATCTTCATGCACCTCTCTTACATCCAATTCAGGTTGGGAGTGTCCATCCCTCATCCAACCATGGGATAGTGAAGTTGATTATTTCAAAGACTGTCTCTATCTAGAATCACACTTATCATATGTTCTTTTTTGTAATTAGCTCCCGGGTCTTTTTGTAGATTTTTCATGTCAAATCTTCCCACTCATCACACTAGAAATCTCCCTGTGTGATGATGAGCACACAACATATCGCGTGAATCAAGTTACTCTCATTTCACCACACCCAAACTAGTTTCACACATTCAAAGTGCTGGCATCCTGTCTACATTTTTGTGATGACCATGATGCTTGTGCACTTTTTCACTAGTTGCAGGTGGGTGTTATATCATGCCTAGCACCAAACGAACTTGGTTCCCTCATTTAGAATGTTCGCGCGATTGTTGAAAAGGTTTCTCTGTTCATGTCAAATTGGGAATCCGGCATCTCGACCGATTGGTCAGGTTTCTCTTCTATCTTGGGTGGCTATCATGCAGTTTATCATTATCCTAACAATACATCGAATGACAGTCGCTTCACATACTATAATCTTCACCATGTGACATCTTTCTTATTGGACTTATGTCAAGCAAGTGAGGCACTTTGGCCTACTCTGATGGCTATGGCAGGCCCTTAATATCTTGACATGACTGATGAGGATGACCAGATCTATCTATCCTTATCAGATTCCCACCGTGATCCCCTCTCTCGAATCAGGAATCCATCTTCTCAAAGATCATGAATCTTTCAAAACAACCATCACGAATTTTATTATCCAATCATTGAATGGATGGAACAATCTTACTTCGCGAGTCATGTTGCAAGTAACAAGATTCAGTCCATCCTTGTACTCGCTGAGAAACTTGGTGCAGAACAACACACACTCGAAAGAGGCCTCTGAGATTTGTTGAAAAACGGTAGACTCCTTAGAGGTAAGCATGTGTGTTGGGTGTTTGTGACACATTCTTCCGTCCACAGGTGAGACCTTCTCTCTTGTGTGCAAGTTTTTTTTTTTTGTTGCACACTATTTTTTATTCGTTTTAATCACTCGTATCTTTGTGACTGTAGGTTAGGTATGCCTACAGTGGTTTCATTGGAAATTTCATTTCACGTAACCCCAATTGTTTAACGTAGGAGTAGGAGTAGTGTTTTCTTCTTCGCTTGTCTTTTCTTTTCGGTTCACATGTTTGTTTGCTTGTTGACTTGGTTGCTTTGCTTGCTTCTTGTTGTTTTCACTTTGTTTTCTTTTATTACTATTTTTGTTTTCATTTGTTTGGTTTTCTTAATACCTTACTATTTTTGTTTCTGGAAATAAGTGTTTCCAACTACTACGTTCTGACTTTTGAATAGAGTATGTGGCTGAAATTTGAAGAGACTTGTGACACTGCAACACTTGGCTAGTCTTGTGTCCATCTTCTCAATGCTTGGTTGTAACCTTCAGCCAATGAAGTTTTGACGGAAAATACGAAACGTCTACAAGGGAATTTTTGGTCCAACCATGAACCTGTGTCCACAATAGGAAGCCCCATACCTGTACTCAGCCTTATGCTTTGTGTGTTCAAGCTCATCCAACTAGTAGAAATGGAGAAGGGGAAAATCTTAACAAGCAAATTGTTGAAAATTGGCAACAAGAAATTTCTAAAAATAGAAGTGCTAAAAATATCACTGCTAAAAATAACAGTTTGGGCATCAGTGCTAGATTGGGCAACAAGGAATGAAAAATGGAAGTGCTGAAAAGAGAAGTTATATTTTTAGCAGTTCAAGTTGGATTCCTATTTTTAGACAGTCCCTAGTCTAAAATAGGAAGAAAAATTCAAATTTGGTCTTACCAACAGTTTGAATATTTATTAATTAATTAATTCTCCATGAGTTAATTAGTTAAGGAAAATCAAACTTGAAGTCTTTGTGATAACATGCAATAATTTATCCACTGATTGGGGAATGTGTCCTTGATTTGCTCCACTGATTGAGGAATTAAGGATGAGTTCTATATTGAGAGGATCAATTGACTTAGTTTAACTTAGTCAAGTTCAGTTAGATTAATTTAACAAGTTGTTAAATTAATGAGATACAGTTGTTGATGCTTGCATGCATGTGACAACTATTATTT
>APFE030497136.1:0-58642 GCA_000404065.3 Pinus taeda
ATCTTTGACTTGGCCTGTTTAAGCTTGGGTTGTTCGAACCAATAGGATTTAGTTCAATCTTAGTTCCCAAGCTTTCTAGAAATTTGTTCATCTCGTGTCCAAGTGTCCTGCAAATATGACATCCATGAAGCCATTACGGGAATTTCTGATTCTATCCAAAAATGTACTTAAAATTAAATTTTCGTAAAAACATATAAAAATAGAAAAACTAAATTTATATACCTGAATATGCATAATGGCAGTGTCAAAATGGGGTGTATGTGATGGAAATTTGATGGAAAATATAGAAATTAGGTGTGTTTTCTTAAGCAAAAGTGGACCAAAAGCGAGGGCCAACATCTCCCCCTCGCTGATTCACAAGCATGTCCTCATGTTAGTTTCTTTCTCTTGGATATTTTGACCTCTACTGTAAACCATATGCCTGGTCCTAATGCTTCTATATTTGTTGGTTCTAGTGGACAATCTATCCCCTTGTACTGTTCTTCCTTGTAACTGGTAGCTTTAACTTTTTGTTTCTCATACTTTGCTTTTCTGCATGTTTTTATTGTTGAGCCACTTGAAATCCTGTTTGCAAAGAATATCATTCTTTCTTTTCAATTTTCCTACCTCATTTAGTTTTTCATTTTCCCTAACCAACTTTACATTATTATTATTATATGCTTTGTTTTATTTCTTCAAGTGCTTCTTTAGTATCCTTTTTATTTCTAGTTTATTCGTCAGTTCTTTCATCTTACTCAGTTGCAACTCTTTTTCTAGTTCCAGTGTATCCTTGCCAAATTATGTGGCCTCTACATTATCAAAGTATGAGTCTTTTTCCAATGCTTCTTTTTCCAATCTTTCAATTATGCTTCTACTTGTTTCGCTGTATAAAGTGTCTCTACAATCTGTACTTCGAGATTTTTTCTACTTGCCTTTGTTGGGCTCTTTCTCCTATGCCTCTTAGGAGTGGATATGATGGATGCTGGTGGGATCCAGTATTTCAGCAATTATGCTGCAACTCCTGGGACTCCCTTATTTACTTTTATCAACTCTGTAGTTCGTAACAAACTTGGAAGCGACGGTGTTGTATGCACAAGTACTAGCTCTTGTCGCAGTTGTCACTTGGTCAGCTGGCACAAGTCCGCTAGGAGCTTAATCAACCTTCTATGAGCTCTTACAAGAAGATTTTTAATTGATGGATGAAATCTAACTTGAAGGAAGCTAATATATTTGCGAAAAGAGATTGAAAAACTGAAGGAAAGTTCAAACCCTAGAAAACCCTAATTCTACCAGCTAGTCCTACTGATGCAAAGAAGAGAATACAAACTACTGAAAGAGATGCCATTACTTACATGAAGGTAAAATACATGTGTCTAGACTACCTCTATCCTAAGAAAACATATTTTTTGTATTTCTGATTAAATCGTCAGTTTCATCATGCATATGCTTTCACTATTGTTTACTGTGCAGGGGTGGATCAAGCAGGAGAAATGCTTGGAAAAGGTTGGGAAAGTTGAGAGAGGGTCTAAGGAGTCCCTAACACCCTTCCAGAGAGTTTCACAAAGTTTGGCTATCAAGAAACCTAATTTGTGAGCTTCTACAGGAAGTCTGTAGGGGTTCTACAAGATTTTCAGCAATTTCTACACGATGTTAACAAATTTCTACAGGATGTTTAAAAATTGGATTTTAGAGGATGGGTGAGTGAGGGAAGATGCATGAATGGATATGGAGATAGGATAGGGGCCTTGAGTGACCCAGGGACTGGTGGATGGAGTGGTGAGAAGGTGTAGAAGGCTGACTTGGCTCAAAGAAGGCTGAACCAATGATTGCACAAAAAGGTAGCGTTATGTGGGCAAATGGACAGGTGTGAGACGAGGAACCTAGCTTGGAGATGGAACAGATGGCTCTAATGAAGCTTAGGTGGATGAAAGAGTGGTAGAGATTCCCTGCACAGTGTGCATTCAACTGGATCCACAAAGTCTTACAAATAATCAAAGTCCTAGCTAATCTAATCTAACTGACAATAAAATGAATGAACAACAGCTTTATTTGAAAGAGAAACATGTATGTCAACTACGCAATGAAACATTTCAGAGATCTAAATGCATAACCAACTTCTACAAATGGAAACAATACACTAAGGATTGCATGGTAAAGCAAACTAGTGTTTTTGTTGGGACAGCATGGTAACTTCAATTCCAATCACTGTTCCAATAAGGGAGAGGTGAAACCGAAAGTGTTGTTGACCATTTTTTGGAGTTTTTTTTTCCTATTATTATCCTACCAATCTATTTTAAACATCTGAAGCAATTCTATTCATAAACAGTGACCTATTTAATCAACACAACTAAATCTGCCTAATCAGAAATAGAAAACAACGATGCATAAAGGAAAGATAACATTACATAAAGGAGACCCTAGGATCTCAGGTTGGGCCCAACCCTAAGAGCTATGGCTCCTATAGAAAACTCAGAGTTGATATAAAATCGGACTACTTCTCATTATCAAAGAATAGTCATAAGTCAAGAGTTATTCCAAAATGGCTACAAGAGAACAAGCTAAAGCTAATAACACTGTAGTGAAAAATATGCAATGGTTTCAAAAGTCCCTTACGAAGCCTGAGGACTTATCATTTATACACCACTAGGGTCCTAGCTGGCCTCCTAAATCTATGGGACTTGGCTGCCCAAACTGTGAGTAGACAACCCTTTTTCCAAAATCTATTTGGCTGCCTTCAAGATCCATTTTTAGTGGCCTTTGGAGGTCAAAGTTGGGGGTTAGGATCCTGAGGAAGGGTTATTTAATGTCATAGACAACCCTCCTATGAATCCTCACCTCAAGCTTGGCTGTCTTCTAGCCCATGATTGCTCGGTTTTGCTCCAACATGTGTCAGAAAACCTAAAATAAGCATGTGTTAGCCACCTATGATGAGTGACTATCCTTATTCGTACAAATGACATAAACATACTGAAAAATAATGCATAATCTATGAAAAATGAAGGATTGAACAAGGACTGAACAAGGATAATTAGGCCAAATGAGCCCAATAAGTTACCCAATTTGGGGCTCATCATCACCACCTTGCTAAAAGGGTTGCTCATCCTCTGAGCAACTAGTCCAGCTCCTTGTCCTTAATTTCTTTGATCGCCTCCCTCACATCCCAGGCTTTTGAAGTAGTATCCTCTTCAATGTCATGGAATCCAACCTTCCTTTCCACCTCTTCCCACTGCTTATTCTCTTCTTCTTCTATGCCTCCTTCTAACAACCCCAAAAGCAAAGGCGGACTTAACTTGATGGCTATCCAGCTGGCCTAGAGGTTCTGCATAGACTTTTTGTAGAGAGGCACTCGTGCCAAGGCCTCCCTCATCCTAGTTGGAGTGTGATATTCCCTGATTTTGAGGTTGTGGGTCAATGTGTTCCACCTACGGGTGCAAGCATGAACACAATTGTCCCCCAATAATCGCTCCATATCCTCAAAGTGTGCTATGGACTGAGCCTGCCGATCCATGTACTCTAATAAAGCCTGAAAGTTGGTTGTTAGGAACTGGTGGGAGGATATCGATGCTGTGGGGTCCCGTGGCTATGCTCTAATCAGTAGTGGTTCGTGTAGTTCTTGGTCCATCACATTTATGACCTCTGTCACACTCTTTTCTTCGTGGTTTAACCATGAGGTCATTGCCATCAACTGCATGTCCCCTACTACTATGTTGGGGTCACACGAGGTTATGTTTGGAAGGGCAAAATTATGAAGGTAAAACTCTGATAGCTTAGCCTTATCTTCCGATGAGCTGTTGTTACATAAAGCCATGAACTGCTGGGGATTTTGGATTTAGGAGATACCCCTCTGTGCCAATGTGTTGATTTGGAATTGCAGCCACTAATCCCTAAGGTATAGGCCATAAGATTTGGTCGACTGCCTACATTGCAGAGCTTCCATTGCCTAACTGGCCATACAGGCCAGTTGTGCCTCCTTTTCTTGCATCTGCTATTTTAGAGATTGTATCTCTATCCCTGCTTGCAATTCCCTTTCCTATAGTTGCTGGTTTAGTTCCTCAAGATCAGCCTGCATTCCTCCTTTTCCTTGAGGCTCTGCTGTGGTGTCCTTAGCTACCGTGTCCTCTTCTTTCCTCTGTCCTTATAGCTGTAGCTGTTTTCTAAGCAGCTCATTCTCTTCTCTTAAATTGGCCTGTTGGGAGCTTTCCACATGCCGTACTCTTGCCAATTCTCTTTGGGTCTCCTTGAGATTTTCCTCTAGAGGCCCTATATCTGCTACACCCTTGGATTTAACGATCTTCATCCAAGTGTGGGTTCGTACTCTTTCTTCCTCTAGTGCTAGAAACAATGGCACTGTGAATTTTTGAGGAATGATTTTTCCGGCCTCTGAGAAGTTATAATAAGAGCCCAAGATGCGCTGGGGGCTTGTTTCCATGATGGTATCGGTCTTCTCCTCCTCCTGTGATGACTTGGCTGCTCTTTCCTCCATCTATTCAGTCTCTTTCAGCCTAGCCAAAGTTTCCTGTAGAACAGCCTCGGCATCCTGTAGAGAGGCCTCCGAGTTTAATTTCTCCATCCTTTCCTTCCATGTGGATGTTTTTGTGCTCCGCCGCTCATAAGTGATGGATGCCTTGGAGGGGGACCTATCCTTTGGTGTGGTAGGGGTATCCACAATTTTGATTGGCTCTTTTGATGGAGGTTGGGGTTTGCTAGTCTTAATCCTCACACTCCTCCTTGCCTTAAAATACAGAGGAGTCTCCCTCTTTCGCTTTTCCTTTTTCTTGGGAGATGTGCTTAGGGTGGCCAACAAATCTGCTACCCCCCTAGCTATAATCTTGGCTGATTTCTCCTTCTGCTTTCCTTTTTTTAGACTTCCTGTAGAAAGTCCTGTAGTGGCTGGTTTCTGGCTTCCTGTAGAAGCCGTTTTTAGACTTCATGTAGAAATGGCCTTCTGGATTCCTATAGAAGCAGATGGCACTGTTTTAGCCTGCTTGGCTGAGGGTGCTTTTTCCTTTAGCTTGGCTGAGGCTGCCTTAGGGGTTCCTTCACTGGTTTGGACTTTCCCAGTCCTTTCTGCCCTGCTCTGCAACCTTTTCTCCCTGGGTGTTTGTGTTATTTTACCACCCACTGTCTTGGCCTCAGCAGCTTGGCCTTCTGCGAGGAGCTTGATAAGCCCATGATGGGCCAGTTGGTCTAGTGTCCCCTCCCTTAGCTTTGTGGAACACTCAATCATGGATTGCAGGAGGAAGTAGGGAATGCTCAATTTTTGTTTTGAGGGTAGGTCCACTTGGTGCCTGAGTTCTGTTAGCAACCGGAAATGATAACCATACACGATGGTAAATGGACCCTCACACGTAATATACTTCATAATTTGGAGGCTAACTTCACTCCAGAACGGCTGTAGGCTGGTTCTTCGAACTCCATTCATGTCCTCTGAAAATTGTTCCTCTGGCAAGAAGAACTCTTTTTTAGCTTTTTGACCAATTTTCTCTCCTCTTTATCCTAGGGTACCCCCATCGGTAGATCAGTGAATCTGCTAATGAGCTGTGGGGTGAGTCTGAGGGTCAATCCTCTGAAGTTGACAGTGGCTAGATTCTTCGACTTTGGCTTTAGGGAGATTAGGAATTCTTCTGTAATTTCATCATCGTGACCTTGAAGCTTGTCACATAATGTCATCTAATGTGCATGGGAAAATAGGTCCACCACCTCAGGGGTTTCCCGTAATTTCTTGGAGTCCGAGGGTTTTTTTCTGATAAACCCTCCTGGTGTGGTCAAAAAGACTCTAATTTTGCTTGCGCTCTGAGTATAAAGGGAAATTTAGGTGTGTTTCCTTCTCAGACCATTGAAAATGGTATCTGCAGGCCTCTTTGTATCAATTCCCCTGTTTTGAAACTTGACTACTCATATATAGAAGGAGGACTCGAGATTTCTCTAAACAGAGCACAGAGCTACATCTGCAACATACACACAGTCATATAAAATTCACAGTTTTTCCACCGGTTAGCCTTGACAATGTCTCAATTTTTCTACAGGAGGATGTTAACTCAAGACTCGTGGAGAAAATCTTGGATGCAAACCACGAGGACAATTTCATGCAATGATAAGGAAACAGGTTTTGGATTCATAGACAGACTTGCATTTACATTTTCTCTACCCCCTCAGCATGTCGAATTCACCACCTTTTGAACTATTTTGCATGGGAAATTTATGTTCGGGCCTACCTCACTGAGAATTGCCACCCTCGACATGAACAGTCTAAGCTCCTTCGTATGCTAGATTTCCTGTAGTGCAGCTTCCTGTAGGAATCTTTCCCGGCTTCTGGAGGATGTTATGGTAGTTTTGGACGAGTCTGAGCTATGGGAAGACATTGGAATAGACTAAGAAGCTCAGGCTAACAACTCGTAGAGGAGGAGGACGCGTACTCGACTGTAAAATGGTTGTAAGTGAAAAAGATAGCAGTTTATCATGAGTTATTCGGCCGGCCAATTTTGAATTGCTGCAGAATTCATGGCGTGGCGGTCAGCTGTCCCGACCGATCTGTTGGCTGATGTCACAACCATCATTCCTCGGCGTGTCCCTGACCGCTGAATCCTTCCCTCTGCATTCACCATTGCCATTTTTGTCATACTGCTGATTCTCCCCGACTGGAGACTTCCCACGTGTCAACGACCTGTCTTTTCATCATAACCAAGCCCATTAGGATCCTACAAGGCCGTCTGACTGGCTATGCGTGGCCAGTTGAATGGATACCAGACTTGTTCAATCCACCTATTCTCACAGTCATGAAAATTTAGAGTATAGTTTATGTAATTTGACAAAATAAGGTTAGGAACTTACCTGTGCGGTGGTGGACGTGGTGCTTTTCAGGTTTCAGGATGAGGAATGCTAGATCTGCTTGATGCTGCTTCATGCACGGGTGCTGGATCTCCTCTTCCATTGGCTGCTGCTGGCTATGAGACCTCGAGACCCGACTTTCTAGTGGTGAGTGCTGCATGTACTGGCTTCGTTTGATGCGAGTTGCTGGTGTCTCCATGGTATGTGCTCCAGCCGGATCAGCTGCTACAGGATTCCTATAGGACATCTTGTAGTCGTTTCTCCTCCTAGGGTGCATGTTGAAATAAATGAAGTTGTGTTCACGGATGAAGGGTCCTGAGGTCGCCTTGACAGGTAAAGTGTGCGAGCCTCTGCATGCTTTATTTTTCATTTGAGAAAACAAATTTTTATCCGAGAAAACAGGGTTCTGGTATGACTGTGCATGTATATTTGACTAGATGGTGGAAATGGTGGTGGAAGGAGATGAAACAAGTGGAGGGTGGAAGAAAAGAGTGGTTGCATGCCTCCTCAACAGAATTCAAGCTTCAAATCCTTCCCCATAATCAATTTTTGCCCGCCCAAAGGCTCTACAGGATGTATCCTGTAGAAATACAGAACTTCCTATGGAAAGTCTTGTAGCTTCCTGTAGAATGTTGAACCACGACCAGATTGTGTCCAAACTTTGGAAAAAATGAGTGTTCATGGAGGGAGTGCATGTGGCGATGCCCGGAAGCTTGGTAGGGACCCTTGTCCTTGTGTTGGGAGGCCTCCTTTTTGCATTGTGACCCTACAACATGCAACAATTTCTAGGGATTAAACTTGTTTTTTCTCTGTTTCTTCCTTCTTTTTTATTTTTTCTCTTTTTTTTTTTCTCTTTTTTTTTCTCTCTCCTTTTTTTTTTTTTTTTAAGAGACAACAGCGGCACCTCAATGAGGTTTTCACCCCTACTATCTACCTTGGGTGCCTCAGAGAGGTTTTCGCCCAAGGATCTTTTTAGTCTAATTCTTTATTTTCATAGAGACAACAGGGGTGCCTCAATGAGGTTTTCACCCCTACCATCTGCCTTGGGTGCCTCAGAGAGGTTTTCACCGAAGGATCTTTTTATTGTATATTTTTATTTTTTTATTTTTTTTATTTTTTTGATATGATGATGCTCAGGGTGTGGCCAAAATAGAGGCAAAACCCTTCTCTATGACCAACACTAATTTTTCCACAGTTTCGATGAACTCTTGCCTCGAAAGAGGTTTCCTGTAGATCTTTAGTCGATGCCCATTAACGAGCATGGGAATGGCTTCTTCATCAATTGTCTGGATAAGGACAGAACCATTGTCATTACACTTCTCGACTGCATATGGTCCTAGCCATCTTGTCCTCAACTTCCCTTTGAAATCCTTATGTCTAGAATCATACAGCAGCGCCCAATCTCCCGACTGGAATTGTTTGTCGTTAAGGTGTCAGTCATGCCATATCTTCCTCTGATGTTGAACCACTTCTAAGTGGAGGAGGGCCTGCATTTGGTTTTTATCTAACCCATTCATCTGCAATAACCTTTCTTGTTGAGCATGGCTGAGATATAGGTCCAGCTAAGCTACCATCCTCAATGTGTTGTGCTCGAACTTGATTGACAGCAAAGCTCTCATCCCATAGACCAGCTCATAAGCTGTGAAACTGGTTGTGGTATTCCAAGTGGCGTTGTGGGCCCAAGTGGCCTCAACCAAGCAATCTACCCAATCCTTTCTGGTACTTCTCACCACCTTAGTCAAAATCCCTTCTAATGCTCTATTGATGACTTCCACCTGCCCATTTGCTTGAGGATGATATGGGGTGGAATTCCTATGCTTGATCTTGTGATGAGCGAGCAAGTCTTCAATGAAGTTGGAGGTGAACTAGCATCCTTGATCAGTGACTAACTCTCTTGGGTAGCCAAATTTGTAGAAGATGTTTTCTCTTAAAAACTCAGACACCTTTTCTTCTGTCGTTGCTTTGATTGCCTTGGTTTCTACCCACTTTGTCAGATAATCTGTGCACACAATGATGTAAGACCTTTTCCTTGAGGGAGGTTTGATAGGACCCACAAAATCCATACCCCACTTCTCAAATGGCTCAAGAGTCACTTGAGGTTGGAGAGGCATTTTGTCCCTTGGAGTCAGTTTCCCCATCCTCTGGCATCGATCACATTAGTTGATATATCGTCTAACATCTTGATGAAGAGTGGGCCAATAGTAGCCTGCCTGTAGAATTTTGAAGGCAGTCCTCTTGGCTGCAAAATGTCCTCCATAGGGCCCATCGTGATAGGTTAGGAGGATGTCAAAGACTTCCTCCTCTCTAATGCAACACCTTAAGATCTGATTAGGGCCATGTTTGAACAAGTTGCCCCTGATCCAAGTGAGTGAGGCACTCTTCCTCATGATTCTGCTCTTCTCCTTTGAGGATAGATGTGGAGGGAACTGTGCTGAGACCAGGTAGCTTGCTATATCAGCAAACCATGGAGAGAGTATTGAGATAGAAAATATATGTTCGTCTAGCATCTGCTCATCAACTATTCCTTATTCACCTGTAGGAAAATCCAATCTAGACAAGAAGTCAGCAACAACATTTTGTTTACCTGATTTGTCAACAATAGTCAAATCAAACTACTGCAAAAAAAGTAACCATATAATAATACGAAAATTCACATCAGGCTTATTCATTAAATATCTAATTGTAGCATGGTTAGTATGAACAAATATTTGATAGCTAGTGATGTAGTGTTGGAACTTGTTCAGGGAATGGACCACAGCCAGGAACTCTTTATCAGTTACAATATAATTTATTTCTACCTTGGATAAGTTTTTGCTAACAAAGTATATGGCATATGGAATTTTTTCTTCAACTTGTCCTAAGACTACCCCTATGGCTTTGTTTGAGGAATTAGTGTGAATGTGGAAAGGTAAGGCCTAGTTTGGGCCTCTCAAAATTGGGGCGGACACTAACTTATCCTTCAAGCCATTCAAAGCCCTCTGACAGTCGTTAGTCCATTTAAACTCAACATCTTTTGCTAAGAGGCCAAACAATGGCGAGGCTAGCTTACTGAAGTCCTTAATGAATCTTCTATAATATCTCGCTAAGCCTATGAAACTCCGAACATCTCTTACCTTCTGAGGAGGTGGAACCTTTTTTATGATAACAAATTTATTAGGATCCACCTGTAATCCTTGGCAGGAAATGGTATGACCTAACACGGTCCCTTCAGTCATTAAGAATTCACATTTTTCAGGGCTGAGGGACAGGTTCATCTCAATTCACTTTCTTAAAACTTTTCCCAGGTTGGACAAGGCTTGTTGGAAGCTAGACGTGTAAGGAGTAAAGTCCTCCATATAGATTTCCACTGAATCATGAACCAGCTTGGCAAAGATGCTCAGCAGAGCTCTCTAGAAAGTCGCAGGGGCATTGCATAGCCCAAAGGGAAGGGCTCGGTAGGCAAAGGTACTCCATGGACAAGTGAAGGTGGTCTTATGTTGGTCCTCCGGGCTGATCTGGATCTGATTATACCCGCTAGACCCATCTAGGAAAGAGGAAAACTTTTTTCCTGCCAGTCCATCCAACACTTGATCTATGAAAGGCAAAGGGAAGTGGTATTTCTTGGTGGCTTTGTTCAGTTCTCTGTAGTCCACATAGATTCTCCACTTCCCATTTTCTTGGGTACCAACACCAGAGGGGAAACCCATTCGTTGTCCGAGATGGGGTAGATGAATCCTGCATCCAACAATTTTTGCACTTCTTCTTTAAAAATGTCCTTAAGGGCTGGATTCATTCTCCTCTGAGGTTGCCTGACTGGTTTACATTCCTCCTTAATGTAAATATGATGGGTACAGACTGAAGGATGGATTCCTTTCATTTCCTTGTAGTTCCAGGCAAAAGCCTCCAAATGGTGTGTCAAGAGGCTGCATAGCTCCTTTTCCTGAGAGGGAGAGAGAGGAGCTGATCTTTAAAGTTCTTTCAAGGCAAAACTCCACATTCTTAACTCTAGGAGTGGTCGGATTAGTCACACATAGGTCCACTAAAGCACTGGCTTGGGTATCTTCCACCAACTCTTCCAAGGATAGTTCACCGAGGGGAGGATTTTGGATTAAATTCTCAATTAAATCATCCTCGGTTTGAGGACCTCCCCTGGTGGCCTCTACTGTGCATAATGGTGCAGAGTAGACCTCATCCTCTTCTCCTTCTTCCAACCAGAGGGGTAAGTCATGTTCTAGCAGAGGTTGGGCAGGAGGGTATAGGACCAGCTGTTTGGACATAGGCCCATTTTTGATGGTCATGCTTCCTGCTCGACAGCTGATGTAAGCATCTGTAGTAGCTAGACAAGGCCTTCCCAAAATGAGGGGATATCCAGTGAGTTTTTCCTTTGGCTGTAGGACCAAGAAGTGCGTAGGGTACTCCTAGGAGTCAACAGAGACCAAGACATCTTCCACAATCCCTTTGGGAGTCACGGTGGAGCGGTCTGCAAATTGCAGAACTATCGAGGTCTTCCTTAAGGAACTCTAAAGGTTGAGCTTAAGCATGGTGTCCCTGGTCATCACATTAATGGCAGCCCCTAGATCAATCAAGGTGTGGGGTGTGATGGTACGATTGATGTGGACATCAACTACAGGATTCCGAGGGTCCAAATACTTTGGACAGATTACTTGCCCCAACATAAGATCAGACAGTTGTCCTATGACATTGATGGTTGAGGCATCTCTCTTTCGCTTACCTGGGTGCCTGATACACTTCTCCTTAATAAATTTGTTGTATATCAGTACATCTTTTATGGCCTGGAGAAGTGGTATTTTCACACACAACTACTTGAGTTATTCCAGAATCTTAGTCTCTTCTGGGTTGGGTTGTGTGGTTACTGTGAGTCACTCAAGAAAGGGTGGAATGGCTTGGGGTTCATTTTCCTGTTTCTCTTCCTCCTACTCTAGGGGAGGAGGTTGGCGCTCTGGAAGGACCTTCCCAGATCACAGGTTAATCTCCTGGATCTCCATAGCATAGGTAGGGCATGTTGTCTCCCCAGTATATATCAGCTTCGGGTTCGGTTGAGCAAGCATCTGGGGTTGTCTTGGAGGAGCAGGAGGTAATGGTTGTGGTTGAGCCGGTGGTGGAGGCAAAATGGCGGGAGGAGTGTTGTACTGGGGCATCCATCCCGGTTGAGGTGCATTCCATTGAGGTTGTGGCTGGGCATGAGAGTGAAACGAATGAGAAGGAGGTTGAGTATGGTATGGAGATGGATAAGACCACAGAGGAGGTGTGGACCACGAAGGATCAGCAGGGGGGCCCCAAGAATGTATATGAGCGGATTGGTTGGGGTTATAATAAGCTTGGGATGTCCCTTACATCCCCTGCTGGTGAGTTCTAGGTCGATGTCGCCTCCTTTGGTTGAGGAAGTAGAGAGGTTCAGTAGCCGGCTAAGTCCCTAGGTACATGGCTTTAAATCCAAGCAAGGTAGGGCATTGGTTGGTGGGGTGGTCTTCCTCACAAACAAAACATACCTCTACTGAGTGCAATGGGTGCTCATTCTTGGGATGCTTCCTCGTGCATCTAGGACAAAAATGGCCAAAGCCCTCTCAACTTCCTCTTTCTTTTGCTAAATTCAGAAGGTATCAAGTTGCATGGCAATGGTCTGTCTCATCTCACTTTTGAGGTCTTCCATCTGGTTAGTAAACTCATGCTTGGAGAAGGTGGTACTAGCTGAAAGATGATTCCCCATACCTATCTTCTGGGCCGCCGTAGAATGGTTTCTAAACATGGTCTTTATGTCCTCATAAGGTATTTGGTAGATGTCCCCTCCAGACAGCATGTTAAGGGTGTCCAGAAGGTCTTCAGGGACTCCTTGGAGCAGAACCAGCTTCAAAGATTCCGCGTCAAGTGTGCACCTGACCTGTTTATAACTAAGTTGGAACCTTTCCTCGTAATCTTCTAAAGAATCATCGCTTCCCATTGTCATTCAAAAGATTTCTCCCTTGGTTTCCTTGGACCTACAGTAGTCCCAGTATTTGGCATTGAAAGCTTGCTGCATCTAAGCCCAAGTGGTGATACTGTTTCCAGGTAACCCCATGAACTAGCGTAATGCTGCATCCTTGAGGGTAGAGGGAAAGAGTTTCAAATTTTTCTCGTCCTCAGCATAGTCATAAGTTTGACAAAGGACAACAAACTCAAACAGGAAGGTATCAGGGTCTTCAGTAGTCAATCCATGGATGTAAGGTAAAGCGGAGGGACTTATGTTTTTCATTTTCATGTCTCCATTGGTCTCTTGGATGGGAAAGGCACCTTCTATTCTCTCATCTTCTCTTCTACCATTTAGGTTTTCAACCATGGCTTCAGATGGAGTTTTCTCTAACTCTTCTTCTGTTATATGATCTTTGTATATCTCAGGAGGTTCACCTATAGGTTCTTCTGGCTCACTGTCACCAGAGAAGAGAGAAGGTTGACTCAGTGATGTGGTGGGGGTGTTGGGTAAGAATTTTCCAGTTTTATCTTTGTTCCTACGAGGCATGAAATGGAAAGACTTTTGTTTGCTTTTGTTTTTTCTTATGGTACCTGCAAAACTAAAATAGATTGAATTGCAACTATCTTGCTGAAATGAAAATGTGGAATTGAAATGAAAGCAGGAAAGGACCAATCTACTTTGCAGAATTAAAATTGGGGAATTGAAATTCTAATCTACACTTGCAGAATTGAAATTCTAATCTATGAAAGCAGGAAATGTCTACTCTACTTTTGTGAAAATGAAATTACAGAATGGAAATGAAATAAACTACTTAGCAGAAGGTTGTAGGAGAAAATAAAAGAAAGGCAACAATCACCAATACCCTGATGCTTCCCCAGCAATAGCGCCAAAAAGATGGTGGGCTCCAGTATTGCAGCAATAATGTTGCAACTCTTGGACTCCCTTCTTTACTTTTATCAATCCGATAGTTAGTAACAAACTTGGAAGCGATGGTGTTGTATGCACAAGTACTAGCTCTTGTCGCAGTTGTCAATTGGTCAGCTGGCACAAGTCCACTAGGAGCTTAAGCCAACTTCTATGAGCTCTTAGAAGAATGCTTTTAATTTATGGATGAAAGCTAACTCGAAGGAAGCTAATCTATTTGCAAAAAGAGATTGAAAAACTGAAGGAAAGCGTAAACCCTAGCAAACCCTAATTCTACCGGCTAGTCCTACTGATGGAAAGAAGAGAATACAAACTACTGAAAGAGATGCCATTACTTATATGAAGGTAAAATACATGTGTCTAGACTACCTCTATCCTAAGAAAACATCTTTTTGTATTTTTTATTAAATTGTCAGTTTCATCATGCATATGCTTTCACTGTTCTTTACTGTGCAGGGGTGGATCAAGGAGGAGAAATCCTTGGAAAAGGTTGGGAAGGTTTAGAGAGGGCCTAAGGAGTCCCTAACACCCTTCCAGAGAGTTTCAAAAAGTTTGGCTATCAAGAAACCTCATTTGTGAGCTTCTACAGGAAATGTGCACGGGTTCTACAGGATGCTCAAGAATTTCTACAGGATGTTCAGAAATTTATACAAGATGTTTAAAAATTGGATTTTAGACGATGGGTGAGTGAGGGAAGATGAATGAATGGATATGGAGGTAGGATAGGGGCCTAGAGTGACCCAGGGACTGGTGGATGGAGTGGTGAGAAGGTGTAGAAGGCTGACTTGGCTCAAAGAAGGTTGAACCAATGATTGCACAAAAAGGTAGGGTTACGTGGGAAAAAGGATAGGTGTGAGACAAGGAACCTAGCTAGGAGATGGAACATATGGCTTTGATGAAGCTTAGGTGGATGAAAGAGTGGTAGAGATGCCCTACACAGTGTACATTCAACTGGATCCACAGAGTCTTGCAAACAATCAAAGTCCTAGCTAATCTAATCTAACTGACAATAAAATGAATGAACAACAACTTTATTTGAAAGAGAACCATGTATGTGAACTACGCAATGAAACATTTCAGAGATCTAAACGCATAACCAACTTTTGCAAATGGAAACAGTACACTAAGGATTGCATGGTAAAGCAATCTAGTGTTTTTATTGGGACAGCACGATGACTTCAATTCCAACCCATGATCCAATAAGGGAGAGTTGAAACCGAAAGTGTTGTTGACCCTTTTCTAGAGTTGTTTTTTCCTATTATTATCCTACCAATCTATTTTAAACATCTGAAGCAATTCTACTTATAAACAATGACCTATTTAATCAACACAACTAAATCTACCTAATCAGAAATACGTTTCAAATGCATAACAGGAAAACAACGATGCATAAAGGAAGGATAACAGTACATAAAGGAGACCCTAGGGTCTCAGGTTGGGCCCAACCCTGAGAGCTATGGCTCCTATAGAAAACTCAGAGTTGATATAAAATCAGACTGCTTCTCATTATAAAAAAATAGTCATAAGTCAAGAGTTATGCCAAAATGGCTACAAGAGAACAAGCTAAAGCTAACAACACTATAGTGCAAAATATGCAATGGTTTCAAAAGTCCCTTACGAAGACTGAGGCCTTATAATTTATACACCACGAGGGCCCTAGCTGGTCTCCTAAATCTATGGGACTTGGCTGCCCAAACTGTGAGCTGACAGCCCTTTTTCGAAAATCTATATGGCTGCCTTCAAGATCCATTTTTTGTGGCCTTTGGAGCTCGAAGTTGGGGGTGAAGATACTGAGGAAGGGTTATTTAATGTCATAGAAAACCCTCCTACGAATCCTCACCTCAAGCTTGGCTATCTTCTAGCCCATGATTGCTTGGTTTTGCTCCAACATGTGTCAAAAAACCTAAAATAAGCACGTGTTAACCACCTAGGATGAGTGACTACCCTTATTCGTACAAATGACATAAACATACTGAAAAATAATGCATAAGCTATGACAAGGATAATTAAGCCAAATGGGCCCAATCAGTTACCCAATTTGGGGCTCATCAGATGCCTCCTTCTCAATCATGATAGTATTGTGTTACTTCTTAGATCGATTTCTTAGATAGAGGGGTGAATTCATTATGCCTCTAGTTTCCTAAATTGTTTTGTACTTCTCTTATATGGCATGTTCTTCATGTTGATTTTGGTCTAAAAAATATTTCCAAACTAAAAATTATTTCCAGGCTATATCGTCATATTTAGAACCAAATCAATTTTTATGGTATAAAGGGCTTTTTTCTCACAAAGCACTTGTCACTTGGTAAATTTTCATGGAAGAAATGATAGAACATTATGAGGATACAAAGAGTAACACCTTCTTTATCCAATTGATAAATCTCGAACAAAAGGGTTCAATGGAAGAGCACATTGAGAACATCCAAAAATTGAATATATGGGTAAATGATATTCTAGAGAAGAAAATGGTTGATGTCTTCATAGGGACTTTAAAGGATAACATTCAACACGAGGTTCATATTTGGGAACCTGATTCATTGGAGAAGGCATTCACGATGGCAAGAAAAATTGAAAGCGAAATTATGGAAACAAGAAATCCTGCCACTCACGACTATAATTATGGAAGTGTTTTTTCTCGTAGCCTTCCACAAACTACAAGGTTTACACCACAACAATTGGAAGAAAAAAGAGAAAAAGGGCTTTGTTACAATTGTGATAGCAAATACACTAAAGGTCGTAAGTGTTCTGAGAAGAAATTATTTTACATAGGTTATGAAGATGAGTAAGAAAAGGATCTACAAACATCAAAAGAAGAGAATATACAATAGAAACCCACCCCAGAGAAAGAAGAAATGAATCTGACCATAACTTGTAAAGCATGGAAAGAATTACCACTCCTCAAACTCTCATATAGAAGGACATATCAATAAGATAAAGCTTCAAGAAGTGAAAGATCACATCGAGAAAGAAGAAACGAGTCTGACCATATCTTGTAATGCATTAGCCAAAATTACCACTCCTCAAATTATCAATATAGAAGGACATATCAAGAAGAAAAATGTTCAAGAATTGAAAGATCACATTGAGCATCAAGAAATGAATCTCACCATATCTTGTAATGCATTGGAAGAAATTACTACTCCTCAAACTATCAAGATAGAAGGACATATCAAGAAGAAAAAGGTAATAGTGTTGATTGATTCGGGTAGTACCCATAATTTATTCATCGTAAAATAGCTAAGGAATTGAATTACTTCCTATATCCACCACCAAAGTGTCAAGTGATGGTTTCAAGTGAAGGAACCATAAAGTTCTCTAGAAATTTCCATAATATCTAGCTATCCATGGGAGAATATGTATTTAATAGCCTGCTTCTTTCCATTCAAATGGGTGGTGCTAATGTTTTACTAGGAGTCCAATGACTACAAGCTTTGGCCACGATAGTTTTTAATTTTAAATAACTTTCTTGAATTTTTTTTGGGATGGAAATGAAGTTGAATTGAGGGGTATTGAACGGAAACCTAGAAAGATAATAAACTCTAACAACATGAAAAAGCTTCTAAATAAAGAACAACGTGGTGTAATTGCATAATTATGTTCACTAGAGGATCCCACATGGAAATGATGTATTTCTTCTGATCTTCAAAACGTTTTGGACAATCATTCCAAGGTATTAGAGACTCCCAAAGGCATCCCACCTATTCGTGATCATGATCATGCTATTCATTTGATTCCAGGAAGTGTTCCTCCAACCATAAGGCCTTTGTGTTGTGGGTCTATTAGGAGCGGGTCCCCTAGGGTCAAAAAGGATAGGTGTGAGACAAGGAACCTAGCTAGGAGATGGAACATATGGCTCTGATGAAGCTTAGGTGGATGAAAGAGTGGTAGAGATGCCCTACACAGTGTACATTCAACTGGATCCACAGAGTCTTGCAAACAATCAAAGTCCTAGCTGACCTAATCTAACTGACAATAAAATGAATGAACAACAACTTTATTTGAAAGAGAACCATGTATGTGAACTACGCAATGAAACATTTCAGAGATCTAAACGCATAACCAACTTTTGCAAATGGAAACAGTACACTAAGGATTGCATGGTAAAGCAATCTAGTGTTTTTATTGGGACAGCACGATGACTTCAATTCCAACCCATGATCCAATAAGGGAGAGTTGAAACCGAAAGTGTTGTTGACCCTTTTCTAGAGTTGTTTTTTCCTATTATTATCCTACCAATCTATTTTAAACATCTGAAGCAATTCTACTTATAAACAATGACCTATTTAATCAACACAACTAAATCTACCTAATCAGAAATACGTTTCAAATGCATAACAGGAAAACAACGATGCATAAAGGAAGGATAACAGTACATAAAGGAGACCCTAGGGTCTCAGGTTGGGCCCAACCCTGAGAGCTATGGCTCCTATAGAAAACTCAGAGTTGATATAAAATCAGACTGCTTCTCATTATAAAAAAATAGTCATAAGTCAAGAGTTATGCCAAAATGGCTACAAGAGAACAAGCTAAAGCTAACAACACTGTAGTGCAAAATATGCAATGGTTTCAAAAGTCCCTTATGAAGGCTGAGGCCTTATAATTTATACACCATGAGGGCCCTAGCTGGTCTCCTAAATCTATGGGACTTGGCTGCCCAAACTGTGAGCTGACAGCCCTTTTTCGAAAAACTGTATGGCTGCCTTCAAGATCCGTTTTTGGTGGCCTTTGGAGCTTGGAGTTGGGGGTGAAGATACTGAGGAAGGGTTATTTAATGTCATAGAAAACCCTCCTACGAATCCTCACCTCAAGCTTGGCTATCTTCTAGCCCATGATTGCTTGGTTTTGCTCCAACATGTGTCAAAAAACCTGAAATAAGCACGTGTTAACCACCTAGGATGAGTGACTACCCTTATTCGTACAAATGACATAAACATACTGAAAAATAATGCATAAGCTATGACAAGGATAATTAATCCAAATGAGCCTAATAAGTTACCCAATTTGGGGCTCATCAGATGCCTCCTTCTCAATCATGATAGTATTGTGTTACTTCTTAGATCGATTTCTTAGATAGAGGGGTGAATTCATTATGCCTCTAGTTTCCTAAATTGTTTTGTACTTCTCTTATATGGCATGTTCTTCATGTTGATTTTGGTCTAAAAAATATTTCCAAACTAAAAATTATTTCCAGGCTATATAGTCATATTAAGAACCAAATCAATTTTTATGGTATAAAGGGCTTTTTTCTCATAAAGCCCTTGTCACTTGGTAAATTTTCATGGAAGAAATGATAGAAGATTATGAGGATACAAAGAGTAACACCTTCTTTATCCAATTGATAAATCTCGAACAAAAGGGTTCAATGGAAGAGCACATTGAGAACATCCAAAAATTGAATATATGGGTAAATGATATTCTAGAGAAGAAAATGGTTGATGTCTTCATAGGGACTTTAAAGGATAACATTCAACACGAGGTTCATATTTGGGAACCTGATTCATTGGAGAAGGCATTCACGATGGCAAGAAAAATTGAAAGCGAAATTATGGAAACAAGAAATCCTGCCACTCACGACTATAATTATGGAAGTGTTTTTTCTCGTAGCCTTCCACAAACTACAAGGTTTACACCACAACAATTGGAAGAAAAAAGAGAAAAAGGGCTTTGTTACAATTGTGATAGCAAATACACTAAAGGTCGTAAGTGTTCTGAGAAGAAATTATTTTACATAGATTATGAAGATGAGTAAGAAAAGGATCTACAAACATCAAAAGAAGAGAATATACAATAGAAACCCACCCCAGAGAAAGAAGAAATGAATCTGACCATATCTTGTAAAGCATGGAAAGAATTACCACTCCTCAAACTCTCATATAGAAGGACATATCAATAAGAGAAAGCTTCAAGAAGTGAAAGATCACATCGAGAAAGAAGAAACGAGTCTGACAATATCTTGTAATGCATTAGCCAGAATTACCACTCCTCAAATTATCAATATAGAAGGACATATCAAGAAGAAAAATGTTCAAGAATTGAAAGATCACATCGAGCATCAAGAAATGAATCTCATCATATCTTGTAATGCATTGGAAGAAATTACTACTCCTCAAACTATCAAGATAGAAGGACATATCAAGAGGAAAAAGGTAATAGTGTTGATTGATTCGGGTAGTACCCATAATTTATTCATCGTAAAATAGCTAAGGAATTGAATTACTTCCTATATCCACCACCAAAGTGTCAAGTGATGGTTTCAAGTGAAGGAACCATAAAGTTCTCTAGAAATTTCCATAATATCCAGCTATCCATGGGAGAATATGTATTTAATAGCCTGATTCTTTCCATTCAAATGGGTGGTGCTAATGTTTTACTAGGAGTCCAATGACTACAAGCTTTGGCCACGATAGTTTTTAATTTTAAAGAACTTTCTTGAAATTTTTTTGGGATGGAAATGAAGTTGAATTGAGGGGTATTGAAGGGAAACCTAGAAAGATAATAAACTCTAACAACATGAAAAAGCTTCTAAATAAATAACAACGTGGCGTAATTGCACAATTCTGTTCACTAGAGGATCCCACATCGAAATGATGTATTTCTTCTGATCTTCAAAACGTTTTGGACAATCATTCCAAGGTATTAGAGACTCCCAAAGGCCTCCCACCTATTCTTGATCATGATCATGCTATTCATTTGATTCCAGGAAGTGTTCCTCCAACCATCAGACCTTTGTGTTGTGGGTCTATTAGGAGCGGGTCCCCTAGGGTCAGTAACTTGCATAAGCTTTATGAGATCCACCCTTGGTCTGGGGACCATGGCATTGTATAAAAAGGGAAGTCTTAGAAGAGTCTAAGGAAATCTTTAGTTCATATTTGATGTTGATGAAGGGAATGGGTCAGTAAGAGCTAAGAGTAAAGAATCTTAGGATAAAGGCTTTGTAGTTGTGTGCGGAGAGGCCTAAGGTAGAATTTTGCAGCTGAGTGTGCGGACCCGTACAACTATGTGCATAGGGTAGTTAGAGCGTGTAAAGGAGATCTCAACATCAATGAAGAGAATTATTCTGGAATTACTTGTGTATGAGCTATTTTACTTCTGTTATGAATGCAAGCAATTATGTTATGTTGAATACTGGGTTTATGATTTAATGTTGTATTGATGCGTGAATCTATGTGTTTTAGTTTGTTATATGAACACATGTGAGAATATATGTTTTCACGAAGATAATGGTAATGTATGTTGAAGTTATCCACTACTTAAGCTAGTTTGGGTAAATACAATAGTAAGAGAAATTACAGAGGTGCATAAGTGTCTAACTTGCCTTAGGGTACGTGAAGGATGACTACAGACCTTCGCAAAGGTCTCAAAGATGAATCATAAAAGTGTATTGATAAGCCCTGAAAATCTTATAGATTTGCATGAAGTAAGAGTTATAGTATAAAGTGACATCACTACCATCTCAGGTTCTAGAAACTTGATCCCTACATCCCCCCATACTGCTTCTGGTGAGACTTCAGTCCACGCTATGCGGATTATGCCGAAAGGGCCAGTAGTGAAGGGATTTTCTTGGATAATTAATGTTAAACGTGGGTCAAGGCACATCAAGCCAACATATACATCTTTAGAACAACATTTCAAAATCATATTCATCATTGAGCTACTTGGATTAGTTTACTAGTTCACAGTTTTGGGATTTCTATAAATATCATGTAGCAAAATAGTAGTAATATTTTCCTCAATTTTAGCACATGTTCATGAAGCTATTTCTAGTTGATTCCACTTGGATTGAGTCATAATAACATTATTCTTAATAACAAAATTCAGCCCACAACATTTTCACTTGATTACCTTAGGCATTTTGGTCCTTTGTTCACCTTACTAGTTCAACGCTTTGAAATTTCTAATTTTTAATAGTAATTTTCTATGCAATTTTAACATATAAACTACTATAATATTTTCACTTTATTATTAATATTTAATTAATAATTATAAAATTGTAATTGTTATTAAATATTTAAAAGTTATTTCTATTTTTACTTACTACAATGTTTGATACAAGTAATAATAAAATATAAGTGAAAGCTAATATAGAGATTTTTCAAATAATGTTGAAGCATGGTAATAAAACATAAAACTAATTTAGGAAGCATCCAAAATTATAATAAAATTTAAATAATAAACGGAGAAAATAAGACTTAAAATGAATCTAAAAATCTCAATCATCAATAAATTTTATAATTACATACTATAAGAATTTAATTATAAATATTCTTTAATATAATTTTTAAAAAATAAAATTTATTTTTGGAAATTTATAGTTTTTAATTATAACATAAAAATAATTAAAGCCTAGGAGTTTAGAATATATAGTACAGGTGTAGTGTTCCGTTAAGATATTCTATCATGAAATTGTCTTTTTAATAATAAAAATTTAGTCATGCTAAGGGCTGGTGTACCCTAGAGCTTAAATGGCCACCCTTAGTTACTCATGTTTGTGGACTCACTTTACCTAAATATATATGTGTGTGAGATGTTTGAAAAGTTAATGTCCAAACTATTTTCATAACATATTCATGATATTCTATATATGGAGAGATTTCTATATGTTTAAGGCATGGAAGCTTAAATGTCATTATATAAAGGTATGGATCATTATAACATTGTAGTTTAATTGTTTTATATTTTGAAAGCTTTGTCTTTTGAGAGTTTTTCAAACATATTTTCCATCAAATTCATCCATCATGTAAAAATTTGTTGAACCTTCTAATTTAATTTATAAAATTTCAACAATCTAAACTTCCCAAAATTTTCTAAAACAATCCATTTATCTAATAAAAAATATTTAAATTAAATAAAATATAATTTAATTGCACTAAAATAATTTTATCCCATTTCTATTATAAACTCTAAATATTTTAACTCTAAAACATAAAATATTTAGTGTCGTCTTGGGAGGGCATTGGGAACATGGACTTTGGATATTAAACGTTAGTGATTTTGTAGATTTAAAAATGTATGGAAGCTTTTAGTTTAATTATCTATAAATTATAACGTATTTAAATAATTTTAATAATTAATAATATAAATAATTTTATAATATTAAAACAATTTGTAAATATAAATTATTTTAACTTTTTATTCATAATTAATGGTTATATTCTAAACTTTCCATAAGTAGTAATGGATGAATAGGCTATATAAATGATGTTTAAAAATTGGTAAGTTTAATCTTTTATTTTTTTTTAGTATTTTTAAGATTCTTGGTTTAACATTTAATTTACTTAATAAGTTAAATTATCTTTTTCTAGGATATTTTTTCTAATTAATTTCAATTAAAAGTTGGGAGAGTTTTTTTTTTTAAACTTAGAGTTTATGTATTTTAATCTATAGAATTTGAGTGTTTCAAAAGGTTTTTCAAAGGTGGAATCAATTGTCAAATCAATTTATACATTCAAAGATGTATTTTAAATAAAAAGAATAAGAAAATTTTATTTGAAAGTTTACTATTGAATTCGAGGGAAAAATACCATTGTGTCAATAAGTTTGACTACACTTTTTTAAAATATTTAAGTATTATATTTTAAATAAATTAATTATATAAAATAAATTTTGAAATAACAAATTAATATGAGCTTTTCTATTATATTAATATTATCTTCATCTATACATTTGATTAAATTTAATTATTATTGGTTTTTTTGTGATTAAATACCATTATATTATATAACTCATATAATTAATAAAATTATAATGAATAAATATATGTAGTCTAGCTAATAAACGAAATGGTAATTTCTTGATCATTTTATCTTGTTGATTTTACCCACAATATAGTAGAGCTTTCTAAGAATCATAAGTTTAGAATATATAATTTGTAAAGCTGGAGTGCCTCATAATTTTTTATGGCATTGAATCCATTTATGCATTCAATGTTGCATTTTAGATAACAAGAAATAACAGTCTTGCTTGAATTTGTATTTCCATATTTTGTAAAAAGAAAACCATTTCATTAGTTAATTAGAAAACACTAATAAAATATGTATAGTGTAATAAATAAATGAAGTGGCCCATTTAAAGGCACATTTTCTATTCAATTCTAGCCAAAATCCAATAGATATACCTAAGACTAATATGTTTAAGTTGTTTAACATGCAAAGTGTTTCATAGGCTTTTTATGGTAGTAAATCAATTTATGCATTCAAAGTGAAATTAAAGGAAAAATAAACCACAATCTTGCTCACAAACATGTTTCAAGATTTCCAAGAGTTATTTAGTTAATTAGTAAGAGTATGCCAATAAAATAGTTACAAATTTTCTCATAACTATATATTAATCGAAGACTAAATCTAAATGTTTTTTTTCGAGCTCAAGGGTTTTCGATATGATACAGGTTTTAGGGCCAAAAGATCGAAAGTATCACACCATTTGTCTCCTATATCTCAAGGTTTATACCATCACATATTGAAACTTGTATTATGTTAGAGGGTGTAGGTGATTATTTAGTTGACCCCCTTGAGGGGATTCAAATTTGGAGGTTGTCTCATACTTCTCTAACAATGCAGGCACGTTCCCCCTGCAAATATCCTATAGGGAACCTGACATCCACGGTTTCATTTGATATTTTAAATTTGGAGTCTTTTCCCAAGGGGAAAATCATATAGGTTTTGGTTGATAAGAAAAATTTTCTTTGAAAGACTATCACTCCCTTCAACATGGACCCGTCCTTTCATTTTGTCTCGCATAACATCTTTTGTCCCTATTTAACATCCATATCTATTACTGATTCACATTCTCTAATATCCACTCTAGAGGTCCTTATATTTGTCTCCTCACATTCTCATGCTCTTTACTCCCCTATATATCTTTTACATTTTTCTCTACCATTTACCTACATACCAATTTTATATGTAGTTTTCTCACATTGGATATTCTACCCAATGGAATTCTCTGTGCCTCTCCAAGTCCTTCATTTAGTACAGGTATTGGTTACACCCCAAGAAATAAATCGAAATATATCAAGAGGAATTTAAAGGAATTGTGCCCAAATCTAGGTAAATCTATCGAACTCAATGACGTACATGAATGGAGAATTTGACCATTACTAGAAGTCTTGTCAATAAGTGAGCATCCATGGTCGTTGTTAGATAGAATACTATTTTTTTTTATATATAATCCCTAGGATAGCCCCCTAGACGTATGATCTTAGTAAAGTGATGTATGAGTTAAATCACCTTTTTAGAGGAGGACAATTAGAAACTATTAAGGGAGAAGATAGTTTTGGGGCTCCCACACCCTCTTTAATAAGAAATATTCTATTGAATTTGATGTCAACTCCAGAAAATGAGTTTTAATTGGTGAGCCTTTGTATTTCACCGAGGATGTTTTAACTTTCAAGTGGTGGTTAATTCTATAATTTGATAGTGTACACATTACTAAAACATCATATTCAATGGCTAAGATTGATGCTTGAGCAATTTCATCAAATACATCTATCCTTGAATATAAATAAATACATATTGGCAACACCTAGTAGAATATTGTTGGGCCATGCAGTTTCAAAGGAAGGGATCAAAGTAGATATGGTGAAAATGAAATTAATCTTAGATTTTAAGCCTCTTGTAAATCAAAGTAAAGAAATATATGTTTAGTTCATGTCAGATATTATAGAAAATTCATTCGACATTATTCTAGCATCACATTTACAATCAACGATATTCTATCAAAAGATGTTCCTTTAATTTTTTCTAATGAATGTGATGATTCATTCCAATTATTAAAAAATAAATTAGTTGAAGCTCCAATTACTAAGTTTCCACTGGTCCAAATAATATCACATACTCTTTGGTGCATCAAATGATGTAGTCAAAGTAGCATTAGCACAACCCAATGAGGAACTAATATACCGTCCAAATTCCTATGCCAATAGAATGCTTAACAAAGCTGAATGAAACTAAACCATAACAAAATGTGATTCTCTAGCTATGATTTTCACATTCAGAAAAACTTGACACTACTTTTTGGCCAACCCATTCATATTTCACATTGATTACAAAGTGTTTAAATACCTTGTCAACAAACTAGTTCATTTTTGGTTAAATATGTAAATATTTATTATTATTCAAAGAACTCAAATTCAAAGTTATTGTATGACTAGTAAAACATGTTGTCGGACCTAACCATGTATCATGAATTGAGGCTTATGAGGAAACCAACGATATGGATGATGACCTTTCAAATACACATATACTCAAAATTGAAGCAATTCCATTTCAACTTGCTAAAATTGTAGAACTCTTACATACGAGGAAAGCACCTAACAATTTATTAGATAAGAAGAAATAGGAACTTACTATAAAACCAAAACCATATACATTAATTATATAAGTTGGGAATCGTTGAAATACTTTGCAGATGTGATTTATAACATGAGAGGGAAGAAATCATTATCAAAGCAAACAATGGGGGAGATAGAGTACACTATTAAGGAGAAACGATTAGATGAAAGATAATAAAATAAGGATTCTGGTGGCTAATACTATTCCGTGATTGTCAAAACTATGTACAAAAATGTGGTATATTTCAAGGAACAAGTCATCCTTCTTCGAAACACCAAATCCCATTGCACCCAATTATCACTTCACTAAATTTTGAGATATGGGCAATCGAATTTGTTAGCCCATTTCCCAAAAGTGGTAAGAGGACATGAGAGAAATATATAATAATTGCATACTAGTATATAATGAAGTGTGTAGTAGTTGAGTCAGTCAAGTCTTGCACTAAAGAAGTTGCAGCAAAATTGATATATAAAAAATTAGTAACACAATTTGGCTTTCATTTAGTTATTATTAGTGATAGAGGAACCCATTTTATAAATGGTACAATCCAAGCACTAAAAAAGAAATTTATGATTGAACACCATAAGACCACTTCATACACCCACAAGATAAATGAGTTGTGGACTCGTTTAACAAAACATTAAGTGAAGGTTTAATGAAAATATGTACTGTCGATAGCGATGAATCGGATTATAAGGATCCAACTATTCTATGAGCTTATTGTACAACGTATAAATGACCAACATGAACAACATCATTTAAACTTAATTTGGTCAAGAAGCAATTTTACTATTTCATTATTCATCAAACCCAAAGAGCGTGTTGACTATACTAAAATATAATACAAAGTTACAAATGGAGCAACTCAAAAAATTACACCAACTAGAGGAAGATTGACTTTTCACCCTTCACCATCAACAGGTCAACATGAAACATAAAAAAACATCGTATGATAGGAACCTTCAGGCTAAAAAATTTCAAGTTGGTAATCTCATAATACTATATGACATTAAAGTTACAGGCAAGACGAAGAAGCTTGAAATTGCGTGGTTAGGACCATTCGTTGTTGAGGACATCAAACCTTCAAGAGTTATAAAATTGAAGACTTTCTAAGGGCATCTTTTCAAATCACTTGTTAATGATGCATGTCTTAAGAGATATATTTCTTAGTAATATTTAACATGGGTTAGCCATAGGACTGTGGATGAAAAATGTAACCAATTAATATGTAAAGAACTAAACTATTAAAAAAAATAAAGCTAATTAAATTTTATTTAGTTATTCATTTTTTTTTTTTTCATTTCAAAAATAATTCAATCAAAATTAATTATAAAGTCATTATATATATCACTAACATAATTGTTGGTTCAATACGAAAAGCAATTGGAACAATTACTTAGGTAACTAGATTAAAACAACATTATGGGGTGGGAGCCCGATATTCATAATCTCCTTAGGGAGAAATAGTGTTTGGAATGAAAATATTATAAAGAGGAACAACATATAGAATATAAGGGAAGAACTCACTTAGATCATGAAAGAAGAATCTCGCAGAACAAGCAAATCAAGTATGATTCGATAGTTCAATTAACTAGAAAGGAAGCATTGACTCTTCATTTGCATGTAGCTCCAGAAAAGCACTCATGCCTTACAACCCGAAATATAGCTGTGATAGAATATATCGCAAAAGAAAAGTAGAGGGAACCATCAGCCAAAGTAATGAATTGTGGTTGTCTCCTTCTAATAAGTTACATGTTCCTCACATACCACTATCGTCAAATGATCAGTAGAGGTTATTTAAATTTTTTTTCACAATTACTATCCACTATGCAGGAAAAGTGATGAGTAAAAGGCATGCACATGTATGGTGACAATTGAGGAGACAATTTGGAGGGTATCAATCAAGCAATAATGACAAAACAATTAATTCCACTTCTATAAAAATCATAGAGGTCACCGATTTACTGAAAATATTGCTTTAAATTTCAGTTGATACCCTCTACACCTTGGATGATATCCCTCTTATACCTAAAATTGTTTTTTGTTACTTTGAGCTTCTTGATTACCTCAAAAAATAAGAATTTTGATATGTTTTCTCCATAAAAAAAAATCAAAGGTCGGGTGTGATGAAGAAGAGATTATAGTCGAACCCTTAACTAAAACAATATTTGACCTCTCCGACAAAATAGAATTGGGAATAGACATACATAACATCAAATAGGCGAAGGTTGAGGAACATACATGGGAAAATTACTTTCAATCCTACCTCAAGTGGACCAAGATGAGAGACCAACAAAATTCCCATACTTATTTCTTAGAAAAGGCCAACATTCGTGACATTCTCCACTCTTCGCTTGTCATATATTTGAGGGTGGGGGAGATGTTGGAGGAGCTAGTTGACTCAGCTAACTAGCACAACCTTATGTTTGAAAATAAATAATGTAGTGAAGGATAACTAAAGATAGACTAAATTGGATGCAGGTTTTAGGATTGAGATCACGATTTTACATCCCATAGCGGCTTCAGCTAATGGTTGTTGGTCTACTACTCTTGGTCACTAGTTCCATGTGGTGGGTCTATGCCCCTCTAGTGAGCTTGGCCCCTCTGTCTCATGCCGGTGGTTCCCTGTTGGCTGTGTGTGTTGCAATTTAATTCAACTTTTCCTATTTCCCTAGTTTGTCCCCTGCTTCGTCTCAACCTCTTATTGGGTTGGCATTGTTCTTATCATTTGGCTAGTGGCTGGGTTCCTGCAGTTTTTCTCTACCTTATCAAGAAGGTCCCCTTTCCTCTCCCATCGCTACCTCTACCTTGGTGTGAGATTATCCTGTTCTATGTAGTATTCTAAAATTTCAACTCCTAGGTCAGAGACTATGTTTTCACATTCTCCATAAGTGTCATTCCAGGCATAAATTGAAAGTTCCAATACTCTAGTGGCTCTACCCCTAAGTTCAGAATGTAGGGGGATTCTAATTTTGTGAAGAAGGCTTATGAGATCCTTAAGATTGAAATATGTGGACCTCAAGCCCACTCTAGCGCTCTACAGTTGGTAAAAATAGGCCTTATTGAGTAGTTCATGGGCCTCTGGCCCTCCACTCATATAGTTAAGGTGTTGATTGCAAAGAACTAGAATCCTATGATGAAGGGTGCCTTTATTTCCTCTATCTATGGCAAGGGTTTCTACAACATTTATTTTGAGAATCGTCTAGATCGTGACTTTGCGTTCAGTAGCAATCCATATTTTACGGTTGTCTAAGGGCTCTATCTGGATCAATGGAGTCCTAGTTTCAACACTCATTATGATCTTCCATCTTCAATTCTCGTCTAGGTGAAACTAGCTTACCTCTTCCTACATTGTTGGAATGATGTGATTTTTTGGCTTATTGGGAACCCTTTGGGGAGGTATATTAACTGTTGTGAGCTTAAATATGGTATTTTTTGCTATGCTTGGATTTGTGTAGAGGTGGATTTAAAAAGGGTCAACTGACAGCAATCAACCTCTATATGGATAGTTTGGGGCCTTTGTAAGAGGTCGATTATGATAAGTTACCCTTCAAGTGAAAGTTGTGCCATGAATATGGACACTTTACATAAATCTCCCCTAAAAGTGGAGGATCCATAGAGAAGCTCTGGAAGCAGGTTAAGCATCACAACTCCTCAAAGCTTCCTCCTCTCATTAGCAACCTAGATTCAGTTCAGGCCAACTTGTGAGTGGACTTGGCGCCCTCTCAGAGTTTGTCGGTTTGGGTAGGACCCAGTTTTGAATCTGAGAAAAGCTTTGAAATATTGGGCATTATGGCTGTGGTTGTTGGTTCAAATCTCACCTAGCCTGCACCCTTATTTCTGGGGGCTTTTTCCTTGATTCTATCGCAAAGGACCAAACCCTAAAGGGCACAACATGTCTACTTCAAGTCCTCACACTAACAATAGTTCCAAAAATTATTCATATGAACAAGAGGAAGTAGAGGGATTCATGGCCCCTTCTCAAGGTAAGGGACTTGTTGCGTAATATAGCTCAACTAACGAAATATCGGAGGGAACAAGGCATAAGTAACATGTCAGGTAAAAATATATATAAAATTATGATGAAAAAAAATAATGAAGTCATAAGGGAAAAAATGAAAGAGAAATAATTAGGAGTCCATAACACTATTCCACGTTAGCTAGCAAATGCAAGAAAAAAAAGAGGTGTGGGAGGGGGGGTTGGGAAGGAAACAACACAGGCCCTAGTAAGGGGATGGGGAGTCCCAAAAGTTTATTAATGAATACTATACCTTGGAATTGTCAGGGTCTTGGTTGAGTAAAAATAATCATAGAAGCGAAATCCCTTATCAATAAATAAAGATGAGAAGTCACCCTCGTACAGGAAACAAAGATGGATGAGGAGTCTATCATCTCTATCAAACATAAATTTTGGAAGAATAGCAAGATGGAAACATTCAATTTAAGAGGAACATCTAGAGGGATTTCTATGTTATGGAATCAGACAAAGCTAAATATGGTAAGTACTCTAAGAATGACCCACGCAATAGCAATTGTTAATAATATTATTGAGGAAAAACAACTCTTCATAGCGATAAATGTGTACATTCCCATTTAATTTTGGGAAAATAAAGAGAGTTGGAACTCCGTGGTGGAGATGGAGACCATTAAGTTCAGGAATAACTGCATTATTCAGGGAGAATTCAATACCACAATGGGATTTGTCAGAAAAAGATGGGGCTCCATAATTCATGATTCCTAGAAGGAATACATGGAGGACATCATCCTAGGCTTGAACCTATATGATGTCAAACCTAAAAAATTCCTATACACCTGGACTAACAAAAGAGTGGGTCAAAACCATAGAGTCAACCATTTGGATCGATTCCTTGCTACTGAAAGTATCCTCACTCTAAATTATAGAATTAAATCCTCCATCGTCTCATGGGCTGGATCAGGACATCAGCAAATTCGACTCGACATCTCCCTATCCTTGGATTTGGGCACTATCCCCTTTCATTACTATCCCTAATGGATGTAAACTCCTAACTTCTTTGAGACGATCACCATCTCCTAGTGAGTTTGGATTGATGGAAACCCAATTTCTGTCTAGGGGGATAAGATTCATAGGTTGAAAGAAGACATCAAAACTTGGCTGAAGGAGAAAAAATTAGAAAGATTGTTCAACATCACAAAATATGAAGAAAAACCTGGAAGCAAACTGATGGAGAATGGAAACCATTACGATTGAGGAATTAGATATACAAAAGGAAGCAAAAATCTTCAATAGCCTACACACAACCCTTAGAAAGGAAGAGGAGTACTAGTGACTAAAATCAAGAAATATCTAACTTAAGGCATAGGATAGGCATACTAAGTTCTTTCAATAACAAGCCAAGTTTAGAGAATCGAAAAACAATATTACTCATATTATTCATGGGGGGAAGATCATCAATACGTTTGGAGAAATTAAAAGAGTCATTGCAGCGCACTAAAAATATCTATACACTAAGTATCATACATGGGGCTTAGACAGTGAATACTTATTCCTCGAGGTAGTTCCCCACTTAGTGTCAGAGGAATGGAATTTCCAACTGCTCCTCTGATGGAGGAGGAAATCTAAAAAGTAATCTTCTCCTACCCGTTAATAAGGCGTCGAGTCTGAATGGTTTCTCAACGAGTTTTTCCATTCATTCTGGGATGTTATTAAGAAGGACCTATGCAGGCTGGTGCGATAAACATTTAAATGATGTACTATGGGAATCATTCTCTAACTACATGTATGATAGGGGAGGAAATCTAAAAAGTAATCTTCTCCTTTTCCTGTGATAAGGCATTGGGTCTTGATGGTTTCTAGATGAGATTTTTGCATTCCTTGCGGGATTCTATTAAGAAGAACCTATGAAGGCTCCAGGGATACACATTTAAATGATGTATTATAGGGGCAGCATAAACTCTACTTTTCTGGCTTTAATCCCTAAATAATCAAATCTGTAGTTATTGTCTAGATTTCATTTGATGTCCCTTTTCATTGTCTCTTATAAGATCTTTTTGAAGCTAATAGCATGTCATCTCAAGTCATTATTTCCCCTCTTAATCTCTAAAAACCAAGGGGTTTTTGTCTCTAGTGGACAAATATTTGACAATATCACACTTATCCAATAGTATCTTGACTCCAACTAGCGAGGAAGGATAAACCTTTATAAGAAGAAGACATAAACCTTTATAAGAAGGATAAAACTTCTCCTAGGATTTCTCCGATGGTGAATCGTAGGGTTGCTAGCTTTTTCAAAGTTTTTAGAGGCCTCCATTAAGTGTGCCCCCTTCCACCCTTACTATATATGATTATGGTTGATGCTATAAGAAAAGCTTTGGAGAATAAACATGCCTATCTTAGCATTTCGGGAATTTGATTCTGGGAGGGCATAAAAAACATAGGTGGTATTAATGGGTGGTGCCTCTATCACTATGTCTAGGTGCTTCAAAAGCATTCTCGACAGATTTCTCAAGGAATTTGGGGGAGCCGTCAATGATAGAAAAAACCACATATACGTTTGGAATATCTAAAGGCTAAAAGAGAAAAAGATTGAAGAAATTCTAGGATTTAAAGCTATCAGACTTTGTAAAGACCTTAATTACTTAGGAATTCAATATTTCTGGGCTATGCTGCTCTCTATTCCTCGCAAAAAGTCTAGGATAAAATGAAAATAAAAATTGTAAACTGGGGTGGGACTTGGCTCAATAACGTAGGAAGAGAAGTCCTTGTAAAATCAGTGCTATCAACAATCCCTTTATATGATTTAACTACTCTGGAAGATCCCAAGTTATTCATCAAATGTGTATGTATATAACAAAATTCATGTGTGAACAAGGTAAAAAAGATACAAATAAATACAACTTACTAGATTGGAAAACAATGAGAGCCCCAAATAAACATGGAGGTTTGGGCATGAGGGACCAAGGAATTCCAAATATGGAAATAGGAGAAAAACGTTATTGGATTTCAAGTACTGTCCCAAGTTAGTGGTTGTCCAAGGTGATCTAGGCTAAGTATCTATCACATCTTAGTGTTCAGGATGACCATGTGCCCCTAGATTCAATTTCCCTATATGGTGCATGATAAACTCCTCTAGGGATATTCCATCATCAACAATTTAAACAAGATCCCACGAAATGGAGCCACCATCAAAGTATTCTCTTATTGCGTAATGTGAATTTAGCCACTAGAGTCAGATCCTTCCTTGGTGGATCTTTAGGTCCTCTTGAGCAATAGAGTAGTGGAAACACTGGAGAATATCATTGAGTGGAATTAGCATGGATGGTACAAGGTTCGAAGTTATTAAAGATCCATGATGCTCTTCTCCTAAAGATAAATGTTCGAGAAAAAGTTTTGAGGGTGTTGATGAGCCCCAAAATTGGTAACTTGTTGGGCTCATTTGGCCTAATTATCCTTGTTCAGTCCTTGTTCAAATCCTTCATTTTCCATAGCTTATGCATTATTTTTCAGTATGTTTCTATCATTTGTACAAATAAGGGTAGTCACTCTTCCTAGGTGGCTAACACGTGCTTATTTCAGGTTTTTTGACACATGTTGGAGCAAAACCGAGCAATCATGGACTAAAAGACAGCCAAGCCTAAGGTGAGGATTCGTAGGGGGGTTGTCTATGGCATTAAATAACCCTTCCTCCGGATCTTCATCCCCAACTCCGAGCTCCAAAGACCACCAAAACAGAATCTAGAAGGCAGCCAAGCAGATTTTAGAGGGGACTGTCTAACTCACAGTTTGGACAGTCGAATTCCACAGATTAAGGAGGCTAGATAGGTCCCTCATGATGTATAAATGTTGAGGCCTCAACCTTCGTAAGGGACTTTTGAAACAATTGTGTATTTTTCACCTTAGCGCTGCTAGCTTTACTTTGTTCTTTTGTAGCCATTTTTGGCATCACTCTTATGATTATTTTTTGATAATGAGAAACACTTAGATTTTATATGAAATCTAAGTTTTCCATAGGAGCCACAGCTCTCAGGATTGGGCCCAACCTAAGAGCATAGGGCCTCCTTTCGGTACTGTTACGTTTCCTTTATGCGTCATTGTTTCCCTTTATGCATTTCAATGTATTTCTGTTAGGAAGATTTAGTTATGGTGCTTGGATAGATCATTGTTTATGAATAGCATTGCTTCAAGTATTTTGGTAGGATAATAACATAAAAAACTTCAAAGAAAAGGGACAACCACACTCTTGGTTTCACCTTATCCTTATTGGATAAGGGGCTGGAATTGAAGAAACAGTGCTGCCCCAACAAAAACACTAGTTTTCTTGACCATGCAATCCTTAGTGTATTGTTTCCCTTTACAGAACTTAGTTATGGGTTTAGAGCTCTGAAATGTTTCTCTGCATAGTTGATGTACATGTTTTTCTTTCCAATATAGCTATTGTTCATTCATGCTTTTGATAGATAGACTAGATTAGCTCGGATATTGATCATTTGCAAGACTTTGTTGATTCGGTTGAATTACACCGCGCAGGGAATCTCCTCCACTCTTTCACCCACCCAAAGCATCATCCGAGCCACCTGTTCCATCTCCTAGCTGAGCTCCTCATCTCCCATCTATCTTTTTTTCCACGTAACCCTACCTTCTTGCTCAATCATTGCCTTACCCTTCTTCAAGCCAAGTCGGCCTTCTACACCTTCTCACCACTCCATCCACCAGTCCCTAGGCCACTTTAGACCCCTATCCTACCTCCAGATCCATTCATGCATCTTCCCTCACTCACCCATCCTCTAAAAACCCATTTTCAAACATCCTATAGAAATTTCTGAACATCCTGTAGAATTTCCTGAACATCCTGTAGAACCCCTGTAGAACCCTTGTAGAAGCTCGCAAATGAGGTTTCTTGATAGGCAAACTTTGTGAAACTCTCTGGAAGGGTGTTAGGTACTCCTTAGACCCTCGCTGAACCTTCCCAACCTTTTCCAAGCATTTCGCCTCCTTGATTCACCCCTGCACAGTAAAGCACAGTTAAAGCATATGCATGATGAAATTGACAACTTTATCAAAAATACAAAAATATTTTTTCTTAGGAAAAAGGTAGTCTAAATACATGTATTTTACCTTCATAGAAGTAATGGCATCTCTTTCAGTAGTTTGCATTCTCATTTTTGCATCAGTAGGACTAGCTGGTAGAATTAGGGTTTGCACTTTTCTTCAGTTTTTCAATCTCTTTTCGCAAGTAGATTAGCTTCCTTTGAGTCAGATTTCATCCATCAATTAAAAATCTTCTTCTAAGAGCTCATAGAAGTTGGCTTAAGCCCCTAGCAGACTTATGCCAACTGACCAAGTGACAGCTGCGACAAGAGATAGTACTTGTGCATACAGCACTGTCACTTCGAAGTTGGTTACGAACGACCGGGTTGATAAAAGTAAATAAGGGAGTCCCAGGAGTTGCAGCATTATTGCTACAATATTGGAGCCCACCATATTTTTGCCGTCGTTGCTGGGGAAGTGTCAGAGTATTGGTGATTGTTGCTTTTTTTCTATTTTCTCCTACAACCTTCTGCTGAGTAGTTTATTTCATTTCCATTCTACAATTTCATTTCCGCAAAAGTAGAATAGACATTTCCTACTTTCATAGACTAGCATTCTAATTTTGCAATTTCAATTCTGCAAGCGTAGCTTAGCATTTCAATTCCAAAATTTCAATTTTGCAAAATAGATTAGTCCTTTCCTTCTTTCATTTCAATTCCGCATTTTCATTTCAGCAATATAGTTAGTTGCAGTTCAATCTATTTTAGTTTTGCAGGTACCAGTAGAGAAAAAAACAAAAGAAATCAAAAAAAGTCTTTTCGTTTCATGCCTCATAGGAATAGAGATAAAACTAGCAAATTCTTCCCCAACACCCCCACCACATCACTGAGTCAACCTTCTCTCTTCTCTGGTGACAGTGAGCCAGAAGAACCTATAGGTGAACCTCCTAAGATATATGAAGATCCTATAATAGAAGAAGAGTTAGGGAACACTCCATCTATAGCCATGGATGAAAACTGAAATGGTAGAAGAGAAGACGAGAGAATAGAGGGTGCCTTTCCCATCTGAGAGACCAATGGAGACATGAAAATGAAAAACATAAGTCCCTTTGCTCTACCTCACTTCCATGGACTGACTACTGAGGACCCTGATACCTTCCTGTTTGAGTTTGTTGTCCTTTGTCGAACTTATGACTATGCTGAGGATGAGAAAAAGCTTAAACACTTTCCCTCTACCCTCAAGGACGCGGCATTACGCTGGTTCATGGGGTTACCTGGAAACAATATCACCACTTGGGCTCAGATGTAGCAAGCTTTCAATGCCAAGTACCGGGACTACTGTAGATCCAAGGAAACTAAGGGAGAAATCTTCCGAATGACCATGGGAAGCGATGAATCTTTGGAAGACTATGAGGGGAGGTTCGAACTCAGTTATAAACGGGCTAGGTGCACACTTGACCCAGAGTCTCTGAAGCTGGTTCTGCTCCGAGGAGTCCCTGAAGACCTTCTGGACACCCTTAACATGCTAGCTGGACGAGACATCTACCAACTACCTTATGAGGACATAAAGACCATGTTTAGAACCATTCTAGGGCGGCCTGGAAGAGAAGTAGGGGGAGTCATCATTCAGCTAGTACCTCTTTCTCCAAGCATGAGTTTGCTAACCAGATGGAAGACCTTAAGAGTGAAATGAGACAGAATATTTCCATGCAACTTGATACCTTCTGAATTCAGCAAAAGAAAGAAGAAGCTGAGAGGGCTTTGGCCATTTTTTGTCCTAGATGCATGAGGAAGCATCCCAAGAATGAGTGCCCATTGCACTCAGTAGAGGTATGTTTCGTTTGTGAGGAAGACCACCTCACCAACCAATGCCCTACCTTGCCAGGATTTAAAGCCATGTACCTAGGGACTGAGGTGGCTACTAAACCTCTCTACTTCCTCAACCAAAGGAGGCCGCATGGACCCAGACCTTATCAGCAGGGGATGCAAGGGCCATCCCAAGCTTATTACAACCCCAGCCAACCCACTCATATACCTTCTTGGGGTCCCCCTTCTCATCCTTCCTGGTCCGCACCTCCTCCGTGGTCTTATCCATCTCCATACCACACTCAACCTCTTTCTCACTCGTTTCACTCTCATTCCCAGCCACAACCGCAGTGGAATGCACCTCAAGTGGGGTGGAGGCCCCAATACAACACTCCTCCCACCATTTTTCCTCCAAAACCAACTCAACCACAACCATTACCTCCTGCTCCTCCAAGACAACCCTAGATGGCTGCTCAACCGAACCCGAACCCCAACAACAGACAGGCCCAGCAGGTATATACTGGGGAAACAACATGCCCTACCTATGCTGTGGAGATCCAGGAGATCAAACTACGATCTGGGAAGGTCCTTCCAGAGCGCCAACCTCCTCCCCTAGAGGAGGAGGAAGAGAAATAGGAAAGTGAACCCCAAGCCATTCCACCCTTTCCTGAGCGACTCACAGTAACAACACAACCCAACCCAGAAGAGGATGAGCTTCTAGGAGAACTCAAGCAGTTGTGTGTGAAAATACCACTTCTCCAGGCCATAAAAGATGTACCGATATACAACAAATTTATTAAGGAGAAGTGTTTTAGGCACCCAGGTAGGCGAAAGAAAGATGTCTCAACGATCAATGTCATAGGACAACTTTCCGATCTCATGTTGGGGCAGGTAATCTATGCAAAGTATTTGGACCCTGGGAGTCCTGTAGTTGATGTCCACATCAATGGCACCATTATACCCCACACTTTGATTGATCTAGGGGCCGCCATTAATGTGATAACCAGGGACACCATGCTTAAGCTCATTCTTTAGAGTTCCCTAAGGAAGACCTCGACAGTGCTACAATTGGCAGACCGCTCCACCGTGACTCCCGAAGGGATTGTGGAGGATGTCTTGGTCTTTGTTGAATCCTGGGAATACCCTGCAGACATTTTGGTCCTTCAGCCAAAGGGAAAACTCATGAGATATCCCCTCATTCTGGGAAGGCCTTGGCTGGCTACTACAGATTCTTACGTCAGTTGTCGAGCCGGAAGCATGACAATAAAAAATGGGCCTATGTCCAAATAGCTAGTCCTATACCCTCCTGCCCAACCTCTGCTAGAACATGACTTACCCCTCTGGTTGGAAGAAGGAGAAGGGGATGAGGTCTACTCTACACCATTATGCACAGTAGAGGCCACCAGGGGAGGTCCTCCAACCAAGGATGATTTGATTGAGAACTTAATCCAAAATACTCCCCCTGGTGCACTATCCTTGGAAGACTTGGTGGAGGATACCCAGGCCAATGCTTTAGTGGACCTATGTGCCACTGATCTGACCAGCCCCAGAGTTAAGAATTTGGAGTTTGACCCTGAGAGGACTTTAAAAATAAGCTCCTCTCTCTCTCCCTCTCATGAAAAGGAGCTATGTAGCCTCTTTACCTGCCATTTGGAGGCCTTTGCCTGGAGCTACAAGGAAATGAAGGGAATCCATCCCTCGGTCTGTACCCATCATATCTACATCGAGGAGGACTGTAAACCAGTCAGGAAACCTCAGAGGAGAATGAATCCAACCCTCAAGGACATTGTTAAAGAAGAAGTGCAAAAATTGTTGGACGTAGGATTCATCTACCCCATCTCAGATAGCGAATGGGTTTCCCCTCTGGTGTTGGTTCCCAAGAAAAATGGGAAATGGAGAATTTGTGTGGAGTACAGAGAACTAAACAAAGCCACCAAGAAAGACCACTTCCCTTTACCTTTCATAGATCAAGTCTTGGATGGTCTGGTAGGGAAGAGGTTTTTCTCCTTCCTAGATGGGTTCAGCGGGTATAATCAGATCCAAATCAGCCCTGAGGACCAAGATAAGACCACTTTCACTTGTCCATGGGGTACCTTTTCCTACCGCGTTATTCCCTTTGGGCTATGTAATGCCCCCACCACTTTCCAGAGAGTTGTATTAAGCATATTTTCCGAGTTGGTCCATGATTCGATAGAAATCTATATGGATGACTTTACTCCTTACGGATCTAGCTTCCAGGAAGCCTTATCCAACCTGGGAAAAGGTTTGAGCAAGTGCATTGAGATGAACCTATCCCTCAGTCCTGAAAAATGTGAGTTCTTGATGACTGAAGGGATGTTAGGTCATACCATTTCTCGCCAGGGGTTACAAGTGGATGCCAGTGAAATTGTTATCATCAAAAAGGTCCCACCTCCTCAGAAGGTGAGAGATGTTCGAAGTTTCCTAGGTTTAGTGGGATATTGCAACAGATTCATTAAAGAGTTTAGTAAGCTAGCCTCCCCATTGTTTGGCCTCTTAGCAAAAGATGTTGAGTTTAAATGGTCGGATGACTGCTAGAGGGCTCTGAATGAATTGAAGGATAAGTTGGTGTCTGCTCCAATTCTGAGAGGCCCAAACAGGGCCCTACCTTTCCACATCCACACTGATGCATCGAACAAAGCCATAGGGTCAGCCTTAGGACAAGTTGAAGAAAAACTTCCATATGCTATATACGTTGTCAACAAAAACTTATCCAAGGCAGAAATGAATTATACGGTAACTGAGAAAGAGTTCATGGCTGTGGTCCATTCCCTGAACAAGTTTTGACACTACATCACTGGCTATCAAACATCTGTACATATTGACCATGCTGCAATTAGATATTTAATGAATAAGCCTGATGTGAATGCTCGTATTATTAGATGGTTACTTTTGTTGCATCAGTTTGATTTGACCATCATTGACAAACCAGGTAAAGAATATGTTGTTGCTGACTTCTTGTCTAGATTGGATTTGCCTGCAGGTGAAGAAGGAACAGTGGATGACTAGATGCCAGATGAGCATCTATTTGCTATCTCAATACCATCCCCATGGTTTGTTGATATAGCAAACTATCTGGTCTCAGCACAGTTCCCTCCGCATCTATCGTCAAAGGAGAAGAGAAGAATCGTGAGGAAAAGTGCCTCATTCACTTGGATCGAGGGCAACCTGTTCAAACTTGGCCCTGATAAGATCTTAAGGCATTGTGTAAGGGAGGAGGAAGTCTTTGACATCCTCCTAACCTATCACGATAGGCCTTGTGGAGGACATTTTGCAGCCAAGAGGACTGCCTTCAAAATTCTATAGGCAGGCTACCATTGGCCCACTCTTCATCAAGATGTCAGAAGATATATCAAGCAATGTGACCGATGCCAAAGGATGGGGAAACCGACTCCAAGGGAAAAAATGTCTCTCCAACCTCAGGTGACTCTTGAGCCATTTGAGAAGTGGGGTATGGATTTTGTGGGTCCTATCAACCCTCCTTCAAGGCAAAAGTCTTACATAATTCTGTGCACAAACTATCTAAAAAAGTGGGCAAAAACCAAGGAAATCAAAGCAACAACAAAAGAAAAGGTGGTTGAGTTTTTAAGAGAAAACATTTTCTACAAATTTGGCTACTCGAGAGAGTTAGTCACGGATCAAGGAAGCCAGTTCACCTTCAATTTGATTGAAGACTTGCTTGCTCATCACAAGATCAAGCATAGGACTTCCACCCCATATCATCCTCAAGCGAATGGGCAAGTGGAAGTCACCAGTAGAGAATTAGAGGGGATATTTACTACGGTAGTGAGCAGCAACAGAAAGGATTGGACAGATCACCTGGTTGAGGCCACTTGGGCCTACAACACCACTTGGAAGACCACAACCAGTTTCACACCCTACGAGCTAGTCTATGGGAAGAGAGCTTTGTTGTCAATTGAGTTTGAATACAACACATTGAGGATGGCAGCTCAGCTGGACCTAGATCTCAGCCATGGTCAACAAGAAAGGTTAATGCAAATGAATGGGTTAGATGAACTTCGAATGCAGGCCCTCCTCCACTCAGAAGTGATTCAACTTCAGAGGAAGGTATGGCATGACTGGCACCTCAATGACAAATAATTCCAGATTGGGTGCTGCTGTATGATTCCAAACATAAGGATTTCAAGTGGAAGCTGAGGACAAGATGGCTAGGACCATATGCAGTGGAAAAGTGTAATGACAATGGTTCTACCCTTCTCCGGACTATTGACGAAGAAGCCATCCCCATGCTCGTCAACGGGCATCGACTAAAGATCTACAAGAAACCTCTTTCAAGGCAAGATTTCGTCAAAACTGCGGAAAAATAAGTGCTGGTCATAGAGAAGGGTTATGCCTCTATTTTTGGCACACCCTGAGCATCATTATATAGATAAAAAGAAAAAATAAAAAAGAATGCAATAGAAAAATATCCTTGGGTGAAAACCTTTTTGAGGCGCCCAAGGCAGATGGTAGGAGTGAAAAACTCATTGAGGCGCTCCTGTTGTCTCTCTGAAAAAAGAATTGGAATAAAAAGATCCTTAGGTGAAAACCTTTTTGACGCACCTAAGGCAGATGTTAGGGGTGAAAACCTCATTGAGGCACCCCTGCTGTCTCTTAAAAAAAAAAAAAGAAAAAAAGGAAAAAAGAAGACAAGCTGATCTCTCAAAAGTGTTGTAGGTTGCAGGAACACAACACACAAAGAAGGCCTCTCAACTCAAGGACAAGGGTCCCTATCAAGCTACCAGGTAGCCTCACATACACTCCCTCCATGAACACTCATTTTTCCAAGGTTTGGACACAATCCGGTCATGGTTCAGCCTTTTACAGGAAGCTACAGGACTTTCTACATGAAGTTCTATATTTCTACAGGAAACATCCTGTAGAGCTTTTGGACGGGCCAGAATCGATTACAGAGAAGGATTTGGATCTTGAAGCCCATTAAGGAGGCATGCAACTACTCTTTTCTTCCATCCTCCACTTGTTTCACCGCCTTTCACCACCATTACTCTCATCTAGTCGAATATACCTGCACATGCATACCAGAACACTGTTTTTTCAGATAAGAAAATTTATTTTTTCAAAATAAAAAATAAGGCCTTCTGAGGCTCGCACACTTCACCTATCGAGGCAACCTCAAGCTCCTTCACCTGTGAACGTGACTCCATTTATTTCAACATGCACCCCAGAAGGAGAAACAGCTACAGGATGTCGTACAGGAATCCTATAGCATCTGATCCAGCTGGAGCACCTACCATGAAGACACCAGCAGCTCGCAGAACCGGTGCATGCAGCATTTGCCACCAGGGAATCGGGTCTCAAAGTATAGTAGCCAACAACAGCCAATGTAGAGGAGCTCCAACACCTGTGCACAATGCAGGAGCATGCAAATCTAGCATCCCTCATCTCGAAACCTGAAAAAACCCATGTCCACAGCCGCACAGGTAAGTGGCTAACTTTATTTCGTCAAATTACGTAAGCTATACTCTGAATATGCATGACTGTGAGAATGGACGGATTGAACAAGGTTGGTTTTCATTCAACTGGCCACCACATCCAGTCAGGCGGTCTCGTAGGATCCGAATGGGATTGGTTATGTCGAAAAGTCGATAATTGACACGTGGGAAGTGCCTAGTCGAGGAGAAGCGGTGGTATGACAGGAATGCCGGAGGTAAATGTAGAGGGAAGAATTCGGCAGTCAGGGGCATGCTGGGGAATGATAGCAATGACGTCGGCCAATGGATCAGTAGGGACATCTCACCCCCGTGCCATGAATTCCACAGCATTTCAAAATCGGCTGGTTGAATACCTATGATGCACTGCAGTCATTTATGCTTACAACCGTTTTGCAGCCGAGTATGCATCCTCCTCTGCAAGTTGTTAGCCCAAGTTCTCGGTTTGTTCAAACGTCCTGTTACCGCTCAGACTAGTCCTATGCCACCGTAATCTCCTCCAGAAGCCGGGAACGATTTCTACAGGAAGCTGCGCTACAGGAAACTCAGTATACGAAGTAGCGCAGACTGTTCACGTCGAGGGTGGCAATTTTCAGTGAGGTAGGCAGAACTTAACTTTCCCATGCAAATAATTCCAAAGGTGGTGAATTTGATGTATTGAGGGGGGTAGGGAAATGTGAATGCAAGTCTGTCTGTGAAATCAAAAGCTTTTTTTTATCACTTCCCGAAATTGTCTTCGTGGTTTGCATGCGAGATTTCCTCCACGATTGAATGAAAAATCCCTCCTGTAGAAATTGAGACACTGTCAAAGCACTGGTAAAAATCGTAAATTTTATATGACTGTGGGTATAATGGAGACATAGCTCTGTGCTCCGTGTGAAAAAATCCTAAAGTCCTCCTTCTGTATATGAGCAGGCAAGTTCAGCACAGGGTAATTGACATAAAGATATCTTTTTTTCTACGCTCTCAGAAGGAAATACACACAGAACTCCCTGTCTGCTTGAAAGTGTGAGAAAACACAGAGTTTTACCATGTTAGGAGGGTTCATTAGAAAAAAACCTTCGAACTCCAAGAAATTACGAGAAACCCCTGAGGTGGTGGACTTGTTTTCCCGTGGACACTGGATGTCATTATGTGACAAGCTTCAAGGTCACGATGACGAAATTGCGGAAGAATTCCTCCGGTCCCTGAAGCTGAAGTCAAAGACATTGGCCGTTGTCAACTTTAGAGGATTGACCCTTAGACTCACCCCACAGCTCATCCACAGAGTAACTGATCTTCCAATGGGGGTACCCTCGGATAAGGGGAGAGGAAGTTGGGTCAGAAAGCTAAAAAAGAGTTCTTCTTGCCAGAGGAACAATTCTCAGAAGACAAGAATGGAGTTCGAAGAACTAGCCTACTACCGTTCTGGAGTGAAGTCAGCCTCCAAATGATGAAGTATATTACGTGTGAGGGGCGATTTAGCATCGTATATGGCTATTATTTTCGGTTTCTCACAGAACTCAGGCACCACATGGACCTACCCTTAGAGCAAAAATTTAGGATTCCTTACTTCCTCATGCAGTCCATGACTGAATGTGCCACCAAACTGAGAGAGGGGACACTAGACCAGCTAGCCCATCATGGGCTTATTAAGTTTCTCGTGGAAGATGCACTCCACACCTTCACTATCCCTCTCTCCTGGGAAATTTTTCGGAATATGTCAAAGGATGATGACATCCGAGTCTTGGCCGAGGAGCTCACTTCCTCCAGCAGTGAGGAGAAGGAGCATAATTAGACAGAGAAGAAGGTTAAAGAACAAGAAACCCCTGGCAAAACACCAAAGAAAGAATAGAAAGGAACACAAGAAAAGGGGCAAGCTACCAAAACAAGGGATGATAAAATTGCACCAACACCTAGGGAGAAAAGACTATAGACCAGGGCAGAACGGACTGAGAAAGTCCAAGTCAGTAAGGGCACCCCTAAGGAAACCTCAGCCAAGTTAAAGGAAAAATTCCCCTCAGCCAAGCAGACTAAAATAGTGCCCCCGGCTTCTACAGGAAAGCAGCAGAGTATTTCTACAGGAAAGATAAAATGGCTTCTACAGGAAGCCAGAAAGAAACCGCTACAGGACTTTCTACAGGATGACTGAAAGAAGGACAGCAGAAGGAGAAGTCGGCCGAAATTCTAGCAAGGGGGGCAGTAGCTATGCTGGCCACCTTAGGTACCTCTCCCAAGCCAAAAGAGAAACGAAAGAGGGAGACTCCTCTGTATTTTAAAGCGAGAAGTAGTGTAAGGATTAAGACTGGTAGACCCCAGCCTCCATCAAAAGAGCCAATCACCATCGTGGATACCCCTACCACACCAAAGGATAGATCCCCCTATAAGGAATCCATTACTTATGAGCAAGGGAGCCCAAAAACGTCCTCATGGAGGGAAAGAATGGAGAAATTGAGCTCAGAAGCCTCTCTACAGGATGCTGAGGCTATTCTACAGGAAACTTTGGCTAGGCTGAAAGCAACTGAGCAGATGGAGGAGAAAGCAGCCAAGTCACCACAGGAGGAGGAGAGAGCAACCAAGTCACCACAAGGGGAGGAGAAGACTGATGTCATCATGGAACCAAGCCCCCAGCCCAACCTGGGCTCTTATTATAACTTTTTGGAGACCGGCAAAATTATTCCTCAAAAGTTCATAGTGCCACTGTTTCTAGTACTAGAGGAAGAGAGGGTACGAACCCACACTTGGATGAGGATGGCTAAATCCAAGGGGGTAGCAGACATAGGGCCTCTAGAGGAAAGGCTCAAGGAAACACAAAGGGAGTTGGCGAGAGTAAGGCATGTGGAAAGCTCCCAACAAGCCAAGTTAAGAGAAGAGAATGAGCTGCTCAGACAACAGCTCCAGTTGCAGGGACAGAGAAAAGGGGAGGACACAACAGCCAAGGACCCCTCAGCAAAACCTCAAGAAAAAGAAGGGATGCAAGCTTATCTTGAGGAAATTAACCGGTAGCTACAGGAAAGGGAATTGTAGGTAGGTATAGGGATACAATCCTTAAAACAACAGATGCAAGAAAAGGAGGCACAACTAGCCTGCATGGCCAGATGGGCAATGGAAGCTCTGCAATGTAGGCAACCGGCCAAATCCTATGGCCTGTGCCTAAGGGATCTATGGCTGCAGTTCCAAATCAACACATTGGCACAGTGGGGTATCTCCCACATCCAAAACCCCCAGTAATTCATGGATTTATGTAACACCAGTTCATCAGAAGATAAGGCCAAGCTTTCTGATTTTTACCTCCATAATTTGGCCCTTCCAAACATCACCTCGTGGGACCCCAACACAGCAGTAGGGGACATGCAGCTGATGGCAATGACCTCATGGTTTAACCATGAAGAAAAGAGAGCAGCTGAGGTCAGGAATGTAATGGAGCAGGAGCTACATGAACCACTGTTGATTAGAGCAGAGCTAGGGGACCCCACATCATTAATATCCGCTCACTAGCACCTAGCAACCAACTCTCAAGCTTTATTAGAATACATGGATCGCCAGGCCCAGGCCATAGCACACTTCGAGGATATGGATCGATTATTAGGGGACAATTGTGTTCATGCTTGCACCCGTAGGTCGAACATATTGTCCCACAACCTCAAAATCCGAGAATATCACACTCCAACTTGGATGAGGGAGGCCTTGGCACGAGTTCCTCTCTACAAGAAGTCTATGCAGAACCGCCAGGCCAATTGGATAGGCCTCAAGCTAAGTCCACCCTTGCTTTTGGGATTGTTAGAAGGGGGCAAAGAAGAGGAAGAGCATAAGCAATGGGAAGAGGTGGAAAGGCAGGTCAGATTCCATGACAGTGCGGAGGACACTACTTCAGAAGCCTGGGATGTAAGGGTGGTGATTAAAGAAATGAAAGACGAGGAGCTGGACTAGTTTCTCAGAGGATGAGCAACCCTTTTAGCAGGGGGGTGATGATGAGCCCCAAAATTGGTATCTTGTTGGGCTAATTTGGCCTAATTATCCTTGTTCAGTCCTTGTTCAAAAAATTCATTTTCCATAGCTTATGCATTATTTTCAGTACATTTATGTCATTTGTATGAATAAGGGTAGTCACTCTTCCTAGGTGGCTAACACGTGCTTATTTCAGGTTTTTTAACAGATGTTGGAGCAAAACTGAGAAATCATGGGCTAAAATACAGCCAAGACTGAGGTGAGGATTCGTAGGGGTGTTGTTTATGGCATTAAATAACCCTTCCTCACGATCTTCACCTGCAACTCCGAGCTCCAAAGACCACCAAAACCGAATCTAGAAGGCATCCAAGCAGATTTTAGAAGGGACTGTCTAACTCACAGTTTGGACAGTCGAGTTCCACAGATTGAGGAGGCCATCTAGGTCCCTTGTGATGTAAAAATGTTGAGGCCTCAGCCTTCGTAAGGGACTTTTGAAACCATTGCGTATTTTGCACCTCGGTGCTGCTAGCTTTAATTTGTTATTTTGTAGCCATTTTTGGCATCACTCTTATGATTATTTTTTGATAATGAGAAGTAGTTCGATTTTATATCAAATCTGAGTTTTCCATAGGAGCCATAGCTCTCAGGGTTGGGCCCAACCTGAGAGCCTAGGGCCTCCTTTCTGTACTGTTACTTTTCCTTTATGCATCATTGTTTCCCTTTATGCATTTGAACGTATTTCTATTAGTCAGGTTTAGTTATGTTGCTTGGATAGATCATTGGTTATGAATAGCATTGCTTCAAGTGTTTTGGTAGGATAATAACAGAAAAAGCTTCAAAGAAAAGGGACAACCACACTCTCGGTTTCACCTCATCCTTATTGGATCAGGGGCTGGAATTGAAGAAACAGTGTTGCCCCAACAAAAAAACTAGTTTGCTTGACCATGCAATCCTTATTGTAATGTTTCCCTTTACATAAATTAGTTATGGGTTTATACCTCTGAAATGTTTCTCTGCATAGTTGATGTACATGGTTTTCTTTCCAATACAGCTATTGTTCATTCATGCTTTTGATAGGTAGACTAGATTAGCTCGGATATTGATCATTTTCAAGACTTTGTTGATTCGGTTGAAGTACACCGTGCAGGGCATATCCTCCACTCTTTCATCCACCCAAAGCGTCATCTAAGCCACCTGTTCCATCTCCTAGCTAAGTTCCTCGTCTCCCATCTATCCTTTTTTCCACATAACCCTACCTTCTTGCTCAATCATTGCCTTAGCCTTCTTCAAGACAAGTTAGCCTTCTACACCTTCTCACCACTCCATCCACCAGTCCCTAGGCCACTTTAGACCCCTATCCTACCTCCAGATCCATTCATGCATCTTCCCTCACTCACCCATCCTCTAAAAACCCATTTTCAAACATCCTATATAAATTTCTAAACATCTTGTAGAAATTCCTGAACATCCTGTAGAACCCCTGCAGACTTCCTGTAGAAGCTCACAAATGAGGTTTTTTGATAGCCAAACTTTGTGAAACTATTTGGAAGGGTGTTAGGGACTCCTTAGACCCTCTCTGAACCTTCCCAACCTTTTCCAAGCATTTCTCCTCCTTGATCTACCCCTGCACAGTAAAGCACAGTTAAAGCATATGCATGATGAAATTGACAACTTAATCAAAAATATGAAAAGACGTTTTCTTAGAACAAAGGTAGTCTAAACACATGTATTTTACCTTCATAGAAGTAATGGCATCTCTTTCAGTAGTTTTCATTCTCATCTTTGCATCAGTAGGACTAGCTGGTAGAATTAGGGTTTGCTAGGGTTTGCGCTTTCCTTCAGTTTTTCAATCTCTTTTCGCAGGTAGATTAGCTTCCTTTGAGTTAGATTTCATCCATCAATTAAAAAGATTCTTCTAAGAGCTCATAGAAGTTGGCTTAAGCCCCTAGTAGACTTGTGCCAGCTAACCACGTGACAGTTGCGGCAAGAGCTAGTACTTGTGCATACAGCACCGTCGCTTCCAAGTTTGTTACGAACGACTGGGTTGATAAAAGTAAAGAAGGGAGTCCCAGGAGTTTCAGCATTATTGCTGCAATATTGGAGCCCACCAAGTTTGCCCCAATTGCACTATATGAGGAGGACAGGTGGGCTTGGTAGAGTGCAAGATACTTGGTCAAGGAAGGATATCCTCACATGCTCTCTTGCACCCATTTACCTCGTAAAATTAAGATATGGGGAAAAATATCGAAAAAAAATTCCATTACAAAAGTCAATTATTTTTTCTAGTTGCTTGCTCATAAAAAAATTCTTACTATGGAGAATCTTTGAAGGAGGGGACATATTGTCCCCTTTAGATGCCCTCTTTATGAATCAGAGGAGGATTATATCTTGCATCTCTTTCTCCAATGTTATGTGACAAAGGAAGTGTGGGTTGTGGCACTTAGTCCTCTATTCAACAGAGATCCAAACCTTCTTCACCTCCTGCCCCAATTATTTTCTAAGCTCCCTTGAGGCCAAGGAAACTTTTAAGGATATATGGTCCACTCTTCCAAAGAATGTGAGTTGGAAAATATTGTTATCAGGGAAAAATACTATATTTACAAAGACCCAAGCACCAATGGGGGTTATAGCCATGATTGTCCTTTCCACCTATATGAAATTTTATAAACTAGTCAAAGATCTTTGCTTGGATCATTTGGAGTATACTTGGTTGGCCCTATGGGAGTGCTCCGAGGCTCGAGACCTCAAGTTCTAGGGCGTACCTCACACGCTCAACCCAAAATGGATTTTGTTGTTATCTTGATAAGGTCTAGTGGAATAGTTGAGATCCACAAATAAATGGACCCTTCAACTTTATGGGGGGTTATAAGGTAATCCTAGGGTGGCAGGACGGGGAGGGATTTTCATTAATCCTGAAGGAATCATTGAATTTAGATATCTACAGGGTATTGAATGGAAGACAAACAACCATGTATAAGTGTATGGCTTGCTCTATGGCCTTACCCTGGCACAAAGAATGAGAATAAAAAATATTGAGGCTCTAGGAGATTTCATAATCATTATTAGACATATAATATGTACTACAACAACCAACGACACTACCCTAAAACAAATCATTAGGAGAGCTCATAATTTTCTACCCTCCTTTAACTAAGTGTCCTTCTACCATCTTTTGAGAGTAAATAACCAAGGATATCATAAGCAAGCCAAGGAGGCATGTTAGCTTGGGGAAGAAAAATGTTTAGTGAATGAAGTCAAGAACACTACCAATATCCATTAAAGAAGCCAAAAGAATAGCTACATGGCTTAACTTCCCAAGCACTGACAAGACTTGGAAAAACCTTTGGACTAACCCTCATTAGATGAATATCAAACTATTCAAGTGGCTGGTTCAACAAGGAAAGATTCTCACTTGGGAAAATCTAAGAAAAAGAGGCTTCGTTGGCCCTCCAGATGTCACCTATGTGGAAAATAGGAAGAAACCTCAAGTCATATCCTCAATCTATACTCCTTCACTACCACATTATGGAACTAGGCTAGAAATGTCTTTGAGTAGACAGATAGGCAGAAAAATGATATCATTGCTATGCTAAAGAATTGGAGACAAGATTTCTCAGATAATGAGACAAAAAATGTAGCCTGGGCTTTGACTCCATGGTTCATAATATGGAATGTATGGAAGGAGCGCAACAACAATATTTTCAAAGACAAAATAGGCCCAGTGAGTACCATGATCAAGCTAATCCTTAAGAAACTCAAGGAAACAGTCAACACCCTTGGGAGTTTCTCTACTGGAAACCCATAGGGCACAGAGAGGCAAGCATCCTGGAAAATTTGGAGCTTCAAGCACATCTCCCTCAAAGCTCTCTATAGATTAACAAGCATACCTTAGAAGGAGAGGCTTTCTGGCACCCCCCTTCTTGAGGTTTCTTGAAATTTAACATATATGGAGCCTTTAAAAGAAATCCTGGAGATTCTAGGTATGGAGGAGTCATGAGAGATGAGAAGGGAAAAATACAAGTAATTTTCTACAGTTATCTTGGATAAACTACCAACAATATCACTCAACTCATGGCAATGGAACTATGCTTGGAAATACCAATCAAGTACAACATGCACAATGTCATCATTGAGGATGACTCTAAATTATTCATTAATTCGGTCAAGAGGATAAGTGCATGATTTGCACCAGAGAAACTTTTAGGTCACCCGCGGCTTCTGCAAGTCTATCACAAAATTCAATCACATCTAAGAACTCTAAGATTTGTGCATGTTCACAGGGAAGCGAAAAAAGCATCAGAATGGCTGGCCAATGAGGGGGTTAGAAGCAAACAAACCAACATGTGTTACTAGTGGGAGGAGGTAACAAATAATAGGCTGCGAGATGAATGCTCATCTCAGGCTCTCATGGACAGACAATAATATCAGAACAAACCAAGAGATAGTGCTTTACCTTTCGTCAATGAGGAATAAGAACACCGTAGAAAGTTTTAAAGAGGAGGAGCACTTTAGGAGCACTCAAAAAGTTAGCAAAGTCTACATTAGACCGGAAGCTACAGGGAGGAAAAGCTTGAAGGAGATGTGCCACCAAGAAAATAGTCAACAGGAAACAATAGGCTACTGAGAAGATCGACATAGGGATTCCAAGAAAGATGCGACCCTTCCAAGAGTGGCTTCCTTGAGCAGTGCATTGGGGGCAAGGCAAAAAGAGAACCGGAGTCCAGGAGTACTTGGGATAAACCACCCTCATTGGGTGCCCTATACCTCGGAAGTGGTTTTCTTGAAAATCACCCGACTACACTCAACAACCAATGCATGGCAAGGGAAGGAGAGAGCTTACTGCCCTCATCGCACGGTATTCCTCGGGCTTATGTGCTACAAGACTTTGATTTTGGCCATCGGATTAGAAGGGGGCAGATCTATGGCCTCAATTTTTCATGCAGGCTTGTGGGCTAGGATATTCAAAACCACTTACGGTTTACCACTCTTATCAGGTTCCCTTGAACCCAAAAGCGGCTTTTCGGAAAAGCTAGCGATGCCACTTAGTGAGGAACACGTGGTGGGGGATGGTGAGAGAATACTGCCCTCATCGTGCGGTATTCTTCAAGCTTTTAGGTAGTGCGATATGGATAGTAGCCATTGGATTAGAAGGGAAATATCGATGGTTATAGTTGGTCGAGAAGTTTAGTGGGTATTCTTTGGGCTACTGCTCTGTGTGATACAATGTTAGACCATCGGATTAAAAGGAGATAGATCAACGGCTACGGAAAAGCACTCAGACTTGGGGGTCCATGCCTTTGCTTATGGGTCCATGGCAGTTTACACTTTGGTTTTTGTTTGCATAAGTGTGGCTTTTTGCTGTGGGCACTTTGGGTGATTTCTTTGGGGGTTTTCCCCTCTTCCCTTTGTGGGGTTTATTGCCTCTAAGCTTGTTGTAACCTTTGTATATTTTTTGCTTTCCTAAGTCAATAGAAGGTTTGTCTCTTTCTTTAGCCAAAAAAATTAAAATTAGTTTATTAAGTTGTTTTTGTATTTCATTCCATCGGGATGCCTTCCATTACAAACCCTAGAAATCCACCATCCCGTAGGACATGTCACACCTATGTATTTCCGTAATCCTCCTCCTGTAATGTTAGCACTATGATCTCAAACGCTAATATGGGCCTCTGCTTGATATGATAAAAGTACCATGTATATGATAAAACTAGTAATTAAATTATAATTTATTGGGAGTTAATAGAGAGATTTTTCAATTTTTTTTGAAGTATAGTAATGGAGTCTTAAAATATGTTTTAACAGGGAATTGAAAATAGAGGATTAATGATTTCCATTTTACATAATATTCTTTTTTATAAAATAATAAAGAGGGATAAATTATTTTGACAGTTTTGATCCCCATGGATGATGGTTACTCATGCCAAGTCTTTGGGCTCATATTACTTAACAATATATATATTTATATAGAAACTATTAATATTTATATAAACTATTAATATTTAAATATGTGATGTTTGAAAAGTAAGTGTTCAACTTATTTTGATAACATATTCATGATATATTATATATGGATATATTTCTAGATGTTCAAATTTAAATGTTAAATTTTACTAATATAAGGGTATGCATCATTTTATTGTTATATTTTAATTGTTTTATGGTTTGATAGTTTTTTAAACATATTTTTTGTATCAGATTTGTCCATAATCATGTAGGAATTTGTTGGAATCTCTAATTTTATATTTGAAATTTACACAATCTAAAGGTCTCAAAGTTTTCACTTATCTATTCAAAAACATATTTTAAATAAAATAAAATATAATTTGACCAAAAATCATTTTATCAAATTTCTATTATAAATTCATAAACATAAAATATTTAGGCCATTACATTTGGGAGGGCATTGGACATTGAATACTATAATTGAAAGTTAAAATATTGAGATTAAAGGTTGGCCACTTTTGAGGTTTAAAAAATAACAAAATATTTTAAGTTTGTGGAATTTAAGATTATTTAATAATATTATAATATTTATAATTATTTTAAATGAAACTATTGAAAATTAAGTTTTAAAAATATTTAAATAATTTATTAATAAATAATAAAAATATATTAATTTCTATAAGAAATAAGTTAACTTAGAAATATAAATTAATTTACACTTAGGATCATTGTAGAAGATTGTTGTAATGATAAATCCAATCTATTTTGTTGCTTTGTGGACTTTAAAAAGGCTTTCAATACGGTTCCTAGAAAAAACCTTTGGAATAGATTAGAAGAGCTAAAGGTTCGTTTTGAGTTGAGAGCTGTCGCTATAAGATTATACTAGAATGTAATTGCCAAGCTAAAAAGAAATGAGAGGTGGTAAAAAGATATTAAATGTAATACTGGAGTTAAACAAGGTTTCCCCCTCTCCCCTACCCTATTTGGCATTTACATCGACAAGCTTGAAGGATATTTCGAGGAAGCAGGTTGTGCTGGCATGATCTTAGCTAGGATAGTCGTCATCCTTCTCCTCTATGCTGATGATATTGTTCTTCTTGCAAGATTCCCATTTGATCTTGATAAGAAACTTAGGCTTCTTAAGGATTCCCCCTCTACCATGGGCATGACTGTTAACACTGAGAAAACAAAAGTTATGATTATCAAATCCAAGAAGGACAGTTACACTAATTTTATGTATGACAATAATAACTTGGACGAAGTGTATTGTTACAAGTACCTAGGAATTTATATTCATCACAAGCTCAATGGGAACTATAGCATTGAGAAAAAGATTAATGGGGGGTGGAAAGCTTATTTTGGTCTTGAAAATAATTGTAAAAAAGCAAACCTCGTAATGTGGGATAAAAGGAAGTTCCTCCTTGAAAATTTAGTCACTCCTGTTATCCTATACGGATGTGAGGTTTGGGGTTGCAACATCTCCAGAGAGTCCTGGAGAAAGATTTAGCAAATCCAGAAGCGTTTTGTAATGTATAACCTAAAGATTGAAAGAAATACACCCTATCCTATTCTCCGTATAGACGTAGGTCTTTCCCGTGTCGAGAGCCTAGCTGCGACTAGGCTTCTGTTGTACAAGCACAAACTTAATAACATAGGAGATCATAGACTTCCTAAGATAGCTTTAAATTCTATCGAAAACCACCTAAAGCTTAAGAGAGGGTGTTATTAAGACACAAGGACCTGGTTAAACCTTTGGGAGATCAAGGAGAATGATGAATTGCAAAACATTAATAACATTAAAAATATTCTTACCTCTAAGTTCAAAGAAAAAATGTGGTGAGAAAGATTTAGCAGCTAAAAGAAAATTAAGTTATTATAATAAGGTCATCAACCCCACCCTAGAATATCAAAAGTATATCTCTGTCTTAACTATCTCAAAAAAGAAAATTAATATAGCGAAGATTAGAACGAACTCTCATGAGCTCCATAGTGAAAGAGGTCATTGGGCAGTTCCTAAAACACTATGGATGGAAAGGATCTCCCATCTCTGTGAGAATAGGAACATCAAGGATGAAAACCACTTCCTCTTAGAGTGTCCCACATACAACCACATTGGATCACAGTTTCATAATCTTTGTCGCAATATTGATGTTCCTATCCTTTTACTATGTCAAAATTATAGTGTGCTCGGGAGGCTTCTCTCGAGGCTTTTTGAGCATAGGAATAAAATTCTTAAATCAAACTAAATAATTTGTTTCTTTAGGTCCGATAGACCAAAGTTTGGGCTCAGTGGATATTAAGCACCACCACCACCACCATCATCATCATCATCGTTAATAATTAATGGTTTTATATTAAACTTTCAATAAGTAATAATGAACTAATAGGTTTCATAAATGTGGACTTAAATGATGAATGTTGCCTTTAAAAGTTGATAAGTTTAATTTTATTTTAATTTTAGGTTTTTTTTTCCCCCTAGTACTTTTTAGAAGCTTAGTTTAGCCAATAGATTAAATGACTCTTTTTTAACATTTTTTCTAATTAATTTTAATCAAAATTTAAGAGATATTTCTTAAAACTTGAGTTTAAGTATTTTAATATATATTATTCAAGTGTTTCAAGAATTTTTCACTTACATAATCCATTCACACATTGAAAAATATATTTTAAAACAACAAAATATAATTTTACTTGAAATCTTATTATTGCATTCACCATTAGACTACAACATTTTAAAATATTTAAATTATTATATTTTAAATTAATTAATACATAAATTATATTTTTAAATATTCAAATTATATATATATATATATATATATATATATATATATATATAATATATAATATATATATATATATATATTTCTTTCATAATAAATATCTCATTAAATTATAATGGCTTTTTTTTATGATTAAAGAAAACATTGTGTTTTACATAACTACCTATAAATTAATAAAACTATAATGAATAGATAAAATCATGTAGTCTAGCTAGTAGACTAAATGGTTGTTTCTCCAATATTTTTCATCTAGATTTTACTCGCAATATAGTAGAAATTTTTAAGAATCATAACTTTACGTTATTTAATTTGCGAAGTTTGAGTACCTCATGAATTTTTTTGTGTTGAATCCATTTACATACCCAATATTTCATTTTAAACAATGAGAGATAACAACCTTGCTAGAAATTGCGTTTAAGAAAAAACCATTTTGTCAATTAACCACTGTGTAGTCTAATAATTAAATGGCCCTTTTGAAGACACCTTTTCTACTCAATTCTACTTAAAATCCAATAGATATAAAAATTGTGTAGTCTAATAAATAAATGAAGTTGTCATTTTCAATGCACCTTTTCTCTTCATTTCTACCCAAAGACCAACAAATATATTTAAGAATAGTATGTTTAAGTTGTTTAACATGCAAATTAGTGTGAATATTTTATGGGTTATTTAGGGTAATAAATCCACTTATGCATTAAAAAACCCACATTCAACAAAACGAAATCACAATGTTCTCAAATAATGTTTCCAAATTCCAACCATAAAATCCATTTAGTTAATTAGTGAAACTATGCCAACGAAAATGGTTGTGAAATTTCTTATAAATATTTATCAATGGAAGACTAATTCTAGGTGAAATTATTTTTCAAGCTCAAGAGCTTTACATATTATGTAGGTTGTAGGGCTAAAGGGATGAAAGAATTTCACCACTTGTCTCCTCTCTCTCAATGTTTGTACCCTAACATATCCAAAGTTGTGTTATGTTGCTTAGCAGATTATTCAGTTGACCCCTCAAGGCGATTTGAATTTGGAGGTCCCCTCAGACTTCTTTAAGATCACAAGAACCTTCCCCCTCCAAAACTCCTATAGGGAAACTAACATCCATTGCATCATTTGATATTCTAAATTGGGAGTCTTTTCGAAAGGGGACAATCATATAGGTCTTGGCTGATAAGCCACATTCGCTCTTAAAGACTATTACTCCCTTTAACATGGTCCCCTTATTATATTTTGTCTCTCCTAACATCTCCTCTCCATATTCCCATATCCCTTAGAAATTCACATTCTCTAAGATCCTCTCAAGAGGTCCTTATATTTTTCCATTACTCTCTTCATGCTTTTTATTTCCCTTCAAATATTTTACTTTCTGCTCTACCACGTAGCCACATCCCAATTTTATAGGTTTTTTTATCACATTGGATATGTTTACCGATGGAAATCTCCCTTCCTATCCAAGCTCTTCAATCATTACACCTATTGCTTACACCCCATGAAAGAACTTGAAATATATCAAGAGGAATTTAAAGGAATTATGTCTAATTATAAGTAAAGCTATCTAGCTTAATGCCATACATGAATGCAAACTTTCCCCATTGCTAGAAGTATTTTTAGTAAGTGAGTATCCATGGTCATGGTAAAAAAGAAGACTAACAAAATTTTTATACAGCCTTTGGGATATGCTGCTAGGTATATGATCTCGGTGAAATGATGGATGAGCTAGATCACCTTGTTAGAGGAGGATGCTTGGAAAATATTAAAAGAAAAGATAATTTTTTGACTCACAGACTCTTTACTAAGTATTCTCCTATTAACATTGATGATGAAAATGAGTTGTAACTTCCATTTCAATCCACCTCCCTAGCTTTTCATTCATATTTTAGTTTCATGATTATTTCACATAAATTAACAAAACCATGGATTTCTTTTATGTAGTAGATTTATGCATTCACTAAATAATATTTATGATTATGGTACATAATCATGTGGGATTGAGCCTTTAAACACAGTTTCCTATTGATAGATCTCGAAATTAGATACAAATTAAGACCCATATAACCTTTCTTAGGCACATAAAGGTCATATTAAATATCTCCTTCTCCACTCAATCACATTTTGCTAAATTTAATAAGTTCTTAAGAAAGCTTAGATATAATCACATATTGTGTTCCTATTATGATTTATTTTTCTACCACGAGATACTACAGGACGGACCAATAAATAAATAAAATATAGTAAAATCATGGACATATTCTAGAGATCCACTCATTCAGAAAATCTAGGGATATGTTCTCTACTATAGGAGAAGCCATAAGTCAATATTTCATGAAGAATCCAATTGTTGGGAATTATATCAACTTTTTGAAGGATTATGGAGGGTAAAGCTACTTTATTTCAAGGAATATGCTTCCCCATCAATGTTTATAAGTAGAAATTTTAATTATCCTCTAGGGGTATGTATTTCTTAGTCTTATTGTGGAGAAACCTTGTTATTTAGTAGCTCAATTTTCATTTCTACCAAGGATGTAATTGGATTGATTCAAATAATAATTTTTGGTGTCATTTTTAGCTTCGAAGGCTTCAGTTCCTTCATAGGGCTCTAATAATCCTTGGGCATGGCCATCCCAAGAGTCTCATAGCCTTACTATACAATTTATTTATCTTCTGTAACTTATTTCTTCACTTGCATTCCTTATTCTTACATTTCCTATTTCTATACATAGTATTCATGTTTCATTTGTTTAGGTTATATTGGTTAGTTGATTGAAATAAGTGGGTTTTTGGGTCATTTATACATTTACAAGAGAGACCCATCCTTAGAACAAATTTTCAAAGTCATATTCATTATTGAGCTACTTGGATTAGTTTACTAGTTCACAATTTTGGGATTTCTAGAAGTATCATGTAGCAAAATAGTAATAATATTTTTTAGATATCATTTTGGGATTCAACTGTGTTAAGTAAGTCATTCAAACGTATGACCATTTCCATGAGAGGTAGTCGTAACTGACTAATTTCTCATGATTTTTGAATAGTTCACTTAGCACTCATTGCATCGGGTGATGCTCACAGGGGTGAAGAAGTGGGATTGAAACTAGTGAAATGTGGAGAACGAATCACATAGCATCAATCATCACTTCCGGGGCTTGCACCCGGTAACCAGGACTTCCCAGGAGGTCACCCATCCCAGAACTCGTCTGGCTCAAGCGCGCTTAACTGTGGAGTTTTTCCCACAATCAAGCCCACTTAGCTTGCTACCCCATTTGCAAAACCTTAGCAAGTATTGTGCCTCATGAACCATTCAAGTAGAGATCCCTTGACTCTTTTTGAATTTAAGTATGGGGGATTACGCAGTGCATTATATTAGATATCATTTTGGGATTCAACTGCGTTAAGTAAGTCATTCAAACGTATGACCATTTCCATGAGAGGTAGTCGTAACTGACTAATTTCTCATGATTTTTGAATAGTTCACTTAGCACTCATTGCATCGGGTGATGCTCACAGGGGTGAAGAAGTGGGATTGAAACTAGTGAAATGTGGAGAACGAATCACATAGCATCAATCATCACTTCCGGGGCTTGCACCCGGTAACCAGGACTTCCCAGGAGGTCACCCATCCCAGAACTCCTCTGGCTCAAGCGCGCTTAACTGTGGAGTTTTTCCACAATCAAGCCCACTTAGCTTGCTACCCCATTTGCAAAACCC
>APFE030497142.1:4996-59554 GCA_000404065.3 Pinus taeda
GGCCCTTTATTCGCTACAGAACAAGGCGAGGCGAGGCTTGTCTTGGATTGGTCTAAAAAAAGGTGTTTCCCTATTTGGAAGCTGTTGTTGGTTTCATGATCTTCATGTACTTCATTGAGACATACCTTGACTTGAGGCAACATACGTCACTTAAGCTTCCTTATCTGCCTAAGCCTTTAAAAGGAGTGGTGAGTCAGGATAAGTTTGAAAAATCTCGAGCTTACAGCATTGATAAAAGCCGCTTCCACTTTGTTCACGCAGCAGTGACCATCATAGGAGATTCAACAATTTTACTTCTTCGAGCATTACCATTCCTTTGGCAGAAATCAGAAGTTGTAGTTGCAAACTTGGGCTTAGATCCTCATAATGAAATCATTCATACACTCATATTTTTAGCAGCTGTTACTCTTTGGTCTCAGTTGATAGATCTACCTTTTTCACTGTATTCAACTTTTGTTATTGAGGCTCGGCATGGATTCAATAAACAAACATGATTTGGCTTTTTCTCAGAGATATGGTTGTGGGTTTGGGCCTTTCAGTTTTACTTGGGCCACCAATTGTTTCAACAATAATCATAATTGTGCAGAAAGGAGGTCCATATTTAGCAATATACCTTTGGGCCTTCATGCTTATACTGTCACTAGTGATGATGTCTTTATATTCTATTCTTATAGCTCCACTCTTCAACAAGTTCACTCCTCTTCTGGAAGGGGAACTTAGGTCGAATATTGAAAGGCTAGCATCATCTCTAAAGTTTCCGATTGAAGAAGCTATTTGTGATTGATGGTTCAGCAAGATCGACACACAGCAACGCATACATGTATGGATTTTACAAGAACAAGCGTATAGTGATATATGACACCTTGATTCAGCAGTGCAAAAATGAGGAGGAAATGTTCTCCAGATTGCCCGCTGGCTCCTTATTTTCCACCTGATCAACCCAGACAATTTCAAAATCCTGGGTTGAAACTATGTTTTTGGAATCACACAGCAGTTTCGTAGCGCGCTACGAAACTGCTGAAGATGATTAATGTACAACAGTTTCGTAGCACGCTGCGAAACTGCTGAAGCTACACAATCTAATCTCAGTTGTAGTAGATTAGATTGTAGAAAAGGGTATGTCTACAAGGAATCATCTGAAGCCATCAACTTTCAACAAGATCAAGATAGCTTGCAAGAACTTTTGCCTACACATATGAAAACGGTGGACAACGTATTAAGGACGTGGCATTTTGTCATATCATAAAAGAATTGAAGCATGCATCAGACAGCTTGAATGCATTTTCCCCTTTTGTTTTCAAAATAGTGGATGACACGTGTCCATCAATACAACCTACAACACATCAAAAACATGGCAGCGTTCCATACCTTGGGTTATTAAAGGCTAGAAACATGCTGTTATACATTTGAGCAAATTGAGGAAAACAGAAGCCGAGAAGCAAGGGACATCTCTTAATACTACTGGGCAGTTAAAGCTTCAGCGTTCAAGGTCAATATGGAGTATTAAACATCTAGCTCGTCCAAATCAAAAGAGGACCAGGTGTCAAAGAACAGGGAGAAGCCACTAGTGCATGGAAAATAGAGTTAGAGTCATAGTTAATTTAGAACTCTTTAAAATTATAGTCAGCACTTTATTGTATTTAATAGTTAGTTAAATAGCTGATAGGTGTCATTAGAGATAGTTATCGAGTTATCAAATTCCCCTCATGTTGGAGGAGGAAGCTCGAATTAGTTAGAATAAGGATTCTATATATAGCTGAAACAACAATGTAATGAGGGTTGGAAATTTTATAACACAGTACTGTTTTGGCTTATGTATAAACAGAGTTCAGTAATATAAGTTGGCTGTTTTTCTTCTCAGGATTCGTGAAGGATTTCCATGTTCAGAATGTGTGATTTATTCTTTCCTTAATGTCTTTTACAGTTGCATAAATGTGTAATCACTCCGAATTCACTGATTGTGCTCTGATTTCCTGTATGCATTTGTGAATTGTGGTTTTATATGAGTCGTGTTCTGAACATCCAAATGCTAAATGCCCTGACTTCTATGTAAAGGTAGTATCATTTTTTACTGAAGTATGATTGACTCCATAGGCCCAATGGAAACTTATGTAATGTTTATCCAGCCTTCCTATTTGTTAATGTCATTCCACAAGAGTTAGCCATCTAATTATTAGTCAAAATCAATAACCCTTTGAGAGAGCCCTCTCAGGCTAAGGAGGCTAAGCCTTAGTCAAAAGATTGGTTTGAAACAGTTACTTGAAGTCTTCTTGGTTTGCAGCCTTCCAGGGTCTGATTTTGAGATAACAGAGTGAATGGAGCGGGACTCCTAAAAGTGAAATGTAGAAAGAGCTTTGATCTCCGATGAAAGACTGACCAGACCGACTCTAATAGAACTCATCATTACTGCTATGTCCTTGTTGCTGCATTTTCTCCATGGATAACGCGTCCTTATAGTCTCTTGGACTACTACAATCCATTATACTCTCTATCCTTGGATTGTTCAACCAATTTTCCAAAAACTTCAATGCAGCTGCAATGTTTTCCATACCTATTATGCAATCCCACATGTCCTCTCCCAATGGTTCTAATACTTCATTAATTGGAGTATTTCCAAGACATTTTTACTATTTCCTACAAATATGCATACACGAACCAATTATCTGTTTTAAAAATAAAAAACTTGGAAGTCTCCTTTGTTTCTTCTAGAGTCCCTCTCTCATGCAAGACTAAAGCTTTCAATATTCCCTTCAAATCTTCATTGCTTCATCCACTATAACAACATCCTCATTAATATCCACGCACGTGTGTTCATCACCCTTAGGCTTCCATGGCTGCATTTTCCCATGGCACATAGTCTTCATCTTGAATATCCTTTGTCTTCCTTCCAACCTATATAACAACACTTAGTGATTGTTCCTCCTCTCTCCAAAAAAATCAATGCTTTTTCCTTCATCTAGAACAACCCCTGGATTCATACACCAATTGTTAAAATCAAAATCATGGTGGCATGTATCCTCCATTAACACCTCAACCATCATATGTCGATTGTCCATATAACTTGTGAGACTCTCAACTAGTATCTTATCAACATTTTTTTCATGTTGGTCTTTAGTTTCCAAATGGCCCATGAGACTTTCAACCGGTCTCCTTTCAACATTATCATTCTATCTCTCTTTAAGGTTTATTTTTCTTTAAGTTCACAAAGAACTTCTTCTTCAATAATTTTACTTTGTTGCAGCTCAACTCCTTTGATCTTTTCCTTCAAGTGATAAGTTATCTTTTGTTCAAACTCCTTGATTTTCTCCATCAACTGAGCATTTGATCTCTATCATAGCTTCACTTGCAACAAATTCCATTTTACTTTCTTATGAAGAGTCCATCTGTAACCCTTGTCTTCCTCGTCTTTCTGTAGTAGTACTTTCATTATCTCTAGCTGTAATTTAATTTCAGTTACTTCTCTATCAAGTTTGTCTTCACTTGGTCTACTATGGCTTCTCTTTGAACCTTTACTATGACTCTCAGTAGTCACAAATATCCTTCTTCTATGAACTTCTCGCCGCTCACTGTGAGATGTAAATAAGCCACTGCAACAAGTTGACTCCATCAACCTGTTTGTAAATAACATATCAAGTTATTCCATGCCTAGTATTCTCCTAGTATTTCTGCTAACCCCTTCCTTTGGAATCTTCATATGAGCACTCTTTGCTCTTATGGCTTCTTCATGCAATTTACTCACCTTCTTCCTTTGAGAACTTTTCTTGTCAAGCTTCTTTGTGCAAGGTTCGTTACCATCATCATCAATAACTCTCTATTTTCTTGGTTACATTCATCAACTATAAACATCGTTATTGCTACTTGTAATCAGTAATTAATTAAGAAAATACCATTTCCTCACTGTCTAAATCTCTGTTGAACATGCATAATTGTTGTTGTAGTCTTTTGTTTTGGCTCTACCTTTAATGTTACAACCTTCTAATGTCCTTCACTCAAAAATTTTTGTTTTCAGATCTATCTTCAAAACAAACTTGATCTACTTTCTCCCAAAGAATATTTTCTTCCATACATTGTCTTCTTTAGATTTCCATCATGCAATCATCAATATTCAATAAGAATTAAAACAAAATAAGTTACCTCAATCATATTTTTTTGTTTGATTACGCTCCATGCTTTTGCTGCGAACTCTAAACTTTACTGGCTTCCTTTCTTTCATATTTCCATTTTGCAATCACTCAATCAGATTTATCAGATCTTATTTTGCACCATGCTCTGAATTTCATCTCCAAAACTTTTATTGCTTGATAAGTTGTTCTAATCTCATCACCAAAGAGTGTTTAGGCTCTTATACCACTTGATGGCAATCAAGTCACCCTAGTGCCAATATCACACATCTACATCACACATACCTCTATATTGACATCCAATTCAACAATGTTCCATGAAACATTCAACATATGTTGTAAATATAAGGATATGAATTTGTTTTGATAAATCCCATGGGATAATTTTCTCTCACCTTCCACTCATTTTCTCACCTCATTTCGTAAATCCAATTACATATGTTTCAATTTAACAAATGGTGCAATAGGAAGAACAAACAAAGATTTAAAAACTGAACATGCATTCCTCCAAATTTTGTGTACAATGGTTATGAAATGATTTCATGGCGTTCGTTTCCAAATGAATTGTTCCATCACTATGAAATGATTTCATAGCACCCGTTAAAATGTTGTATTGCAGTTTCGAGGAAGATGAAATGACTTCAACTCTTTCCCAAATTGACCCCTAACGTCCCTAAATTTATCATTGACATAATGAACTATTTCACGTGCCTTTCTTCACCGAGATTTGCATCACCAGAACAAATTTTCCAATCAAAAAATTAGTCGAAGAGTTTTTTTCCCCATAACTTCGAATAGGGCACTTTGTTTTTGTAACAACACTAAAATTATTCTAAATACCATGCAATCACTACACCATAATACAAGTAACATTCCCCCATGGAGTTTTGAAACCAGTAGAAAAACAATACCAAAGATAAATGAACAATCACACAACATTTGAAGCCACAATGTTCATGTTTTTTTTATTTATGTAAATTAGTTAAGAGAACTACAGGTTCTCAAAATGACAAGTATTCAAATGAAATTGAATTGGTTAATCAAAATAATTTGATTCAGTCTCAAATATTTAGTAAGCACACAACTTACAGTCCATAATTTTTGTTCATTTACAACACTCACACAAAGAAATACCTTATGATTCACATAGATTGAAGGTATAGGAGGGTCTGAAACTTAGGACTATAGTTTCAAAAAGAAAGAGCGAGTTCCTCTCTTCTCTCCCTCTCTATTATCCTCTCCTATGGAACCTCCCAAACACTCTTTTCTTATTTTTTCCCCAAAAGAAATAGATCATGACAACCAACAGTCACAAAGTGTGAATCATTTCCCCTTCTTCACAAAACAAGGGCAACTAAAAACTTAAATTTACATCAAATAATACCTTCTCCAACTTATTCTAAAAATAACAAAACTCACTCCTAATGTAAATATTTACAATTTCTTACAAAACATTCAAAATTTCCTTTGAGCATTACCATGTGGCCACCCTATCACATTGGTAAGATCTTGTCCAAACTTCGTCAATTTTTGTGCTTGGCCTATGGACTTGCATCAAAGGTGGAGATTGATGATGAAAATATACAGCCAAAGGCATTGGTTCAACATCCTTTCATTTGCAATCATGAGGTAATGTTTTCTTAATGATGTATTATATGTACCTTGTTTGAAAAACAATTGGGTCTCTACTTCATGTTTGGAAGATAAAGGGTATAGAGTTGCTTTTGATGATGGACAAGTTCTTATATGGATGAAAAACTCTTGATCTAGACTTATGCAGTAAAGAAACATAATATTTATATATAAACATAAACATAGAGATGCAGTAGAAGTAAACCTTCATTTCATTAATATCAAAAAACTGAAAATTGAGCCTTACATACAAAACGAAAATAAATGAGCTCAAGTGATGATAGCTTATCTCTGAGAAGAGATGTGGCAGCTAAATCCCTCTTAACTATGTTAAAATTAGGTTTGAAGGCCTATATATTATTGAGAAACAATGGAAAACTTAAAAATAAAAATCCTAATGCTAGGAGATGAAGTGTCAAAACTATGAGCCCCATTGGTGTGAATTGGTACGTCAACTTCCTAGGGTCATAACTTTGGCATACAATCTTCATTTGATGCGTATAATAACTCGTTAGAAATATCTACCCGAGGACTAAAAATTTCAACTACAAATAAGACATATGCCTATTTTCCAAAAAAACCATCATTTAGGGCCTCAAAACAACTCTGGAAGTTCACGACTCAAAAAATTGCCAAAAATAGTAAATTGTGCTACTATTAAGGAAACTGAAAAAAAAAAATGGTGGGTTTCCAAGTGGAGTAGGTGGGTGGCCACCAATATCCACCTGGACCAAATTTGGTTTTGATTTTACCAAAGTTAGGTCCCTATAATACTAGTGTAGCCCCTTACTGTTATTGTTAGTGTATCCCCCTTATTATTATTATTATTATTATTGTGCCCCATAGAATCCCATTATTTTTATGTATCATTGTGGAATTTAGTGTTTTTGTAGGCTCCAGAATTTAGTCTCAAACATGTGACCCAAGGAAAATCATCATAACTTTATTTACTAGAATCATATCTAAATTTTGTAAAAAGTAATGGAAATTGCATGGATTGTAGTTTTTCTTGTATCGTTTTCAAGGACGAAGGTTGAAACAGTGACACATTTCATTCTGTATAAGTTAGCTCTACTGAACCAATCCATAATCAGGTTATCATAGGGGATTAGGCATAATTTATTTTGAAGAAACCAATATTGATTTGACTTGTGGAATTGTAACGAAGGTTCAAAGGGCTACCATAGGATGAAATTTTAGACCTTGGGGAGTCAAAATTATAGAGATACAACAATTGCAAGGTCCAACTCCAAAAAGCAAGTAAAAAAGTGTGTATTTTTAAAATTTGGATAAATTTTGGTTGAAAATTAGGTTGAAGTGATTCAAAAGGCATAGTGAAGCATAGATATCATCATTTCGTTCCAATATGCCTCACAACAAAAGAATGGATACATCTAGTAAGCAACTAGGAAGCTCTAATATGATGCATGAAGAAGAGGAAGAAGTGCAACATGATATATCAAAATTTTGAGATCAAGTAAAACACATTTCACTCTCACAAAGAGTAACCAAAATTGAATTGGAAGTGATGATGAATGTTAAGATGGATGGCTTAAAAGGGAACATGGATGGCTTAAAATAAAAAATGAAAAGGGAGATGGAAGGTTTGAAGGATGGTTTAGAAATAAAGATGGAAGATTTGAAGGATGGTTTAAAAGAAAAAATGAAAGGTTTGAAGGAACGTATGACAAAGTTGTTACAAGAAATGATTCCTAATGGCGACAAGGTATTATTTGAAACTCATGATGAGAACAAAAGGAATGTTAATGATGATTTTAGAGACTCTAACTTTGGGTTGAATACTAACCACATTCCAAAGATCGATATGAGGAAGTTTGATGGCATGGATCCGATAACATGGATACTACAGATGGATCAATTCTTTGATCTATATGATGTCTCACACACAAAAGGTGCGCATTATATCTTTATATTTAGAACAAAATCAGTTTGTGTGGTATTGATGGCTTTGTTCTCATAAAACAATTTTCACTAGGACAATTTTTATAGAATAATTGGTAGCTCATTATGAGGATAGAAAAAGCAATACCTTCTTTAGCCAAATATTTAATCTCAAACAAAGGGGTTCAGCGACAAAGCACATTGAGGAATTCCAAAGATTGAATATCAAGGTAAACGATATTCGAGAGGAGCATAGGATTGATGTATTCATAGCGAATTTAATAGATAACATCCAACATGTGGTTATCCTTTGGGAACCTGATTCATTGGAGAAAGAATTCAAGGTGGTAAGAAAAGTTGAAAGAAAATTATGGCAACAAGGTAATATGCCACTCACAACCATAAGGATGGAAAATTTGCTGCTCCTAAGCTCCCACATCCCACAAGGTTGACACAACAAAAAATGGAAGAAAAAAGAGCAAAAGGGATTTGTTACAGTTGTGATAGAAAATAAGCTAAAGGTAATAAGTCTCTTGAAAAGAAATTATTTTACATAGGTTGTGAAGAGGAGGAAGAAAAAGAACAAGAAACATCAAAAGAAGAGGATACAATCCAAGAACCAACCCCAAAGAAATAATAATTAATCTGACCATATCTTGTAATGCATTCACAGCAATTACCACTCCTCAAACTCACAATATAGAAGAATGTATTAAGAAGAAAAAATTAATAGTTTCAATTAATTTAGGTAGTGACCATAATTTTATTCATTGGGAGATAGCTAAGGAATTGAATTGATTTATATATCCAACATTAGAGTGTCATGTGATGGTTGCAAATCGAGGAACTATAAATTTCTTTGGGAAGTGCCATAATATCAAGCTAGCCATGGGGAATGTGTATTTAATATTCCAATGCTTTCCATTCCAATGGGTGATTTTGATGTTGTACTAGGAGTCCAATTGTTACAATCTTTGGGGATGATGGATTTAAATTTTCAAGAACTTTTCTTGAATATTTTCTGGTAAGGAAAGTAAATTGAATTAATAGGTATCGCAAGGAAACCCAGGCAGGTAATAATCTCTAAGGGAATGAAAAAGAAATTGAATAAAGAACAATGGAGTGTAATTGAACAATTATTCTCACTAGAGGTTCAAACATCAAAATCATCCATTTTTCCATATCTCCAAAAGTTCTTTGATAATAATTCCAAGGTATTCGAGACTCCTAAAGGCATCCTACTTATTATTGATTATGATCATGCTATTCACTTGATTATGGGAAGTGTTCCTCCAAACATTAGGCCTTACGGATATCCCTATGCCCAAAAGAGTGAAATTGAACTTATGGTTGCAGAAATGTTAGAGGCTACTATAATTCAACCTAGCCAAAGTTCTTTCTTTGCTCCAATAACATTGGTCCACACAAAGTATGGATAATGGTGTATGTGTCTGGATTATAGGGATCTCAATAAGATCACTATGAAAGATAAATTTACCATTCTTGTCATTGATGAATTGTTGGATGAATTACATGGAGAAATTTAATTCATGAAGCTAGTTCTTCATTCACTATATCATCAAATTAGAATAAATATTGAAGACATTCTAAAAATATCATTTAGAACTCATAAAGGTCATTATTATTAGATATCATTTTTGGGATTCAACTGCATTAAGTCATTCAAACGTATGACCATTTCCATGAGAGGTAGTCGTAACTGACTAATTTCTCATGATTTTTGGTCATTCATTTTGGCATTATTAATGAACTATACACATTTCAAGGTTTGATTAATTCCATTTTCAAACCCTTAGAAAAATTGTATTAGTATTTTTGGATGATATACTAATATACAACAAGTCTTGGTAGGGTCATGTTCAACATGTTGACAGGGTTCTCAAACTATTGGAGGAGAATATACAAAAACCTCCAAATGTTTCTTTAAAGATGTTGTGGCTCCTAGAGATCACCCCCAGGTTGAGGGGCGGTTAGAGCCTATGAAATCTTAGTGTCTCTTCAAAATAATTCATTGTTGCTCAAGATATAAATGTAAAATGATTTTAAATCTGGTTCAATTACCTTTCACAGAGGGAAATTCAAACATACACATAAACAATATAGGTCATCCAAAGAGTAAATGTCCAAATATGGTGGCCTACATAGTAAATGCAACTTAATTTATCATTGCAATAAAGATGGGAAGGAGAAAAATAAGGAAGGAACTCAGCATAAACGGCTAGATAGACACAAAATCCTAAGCCATAAATCTTAGTAAAGCATGAAAGAATAAGGAAACGAAATGAAAAAGTTATGGAGAAAATTTTTAGGTTTCCAACTCAATGTTTCACAGGTAATTTATGCTACAATGTAACATAGTAAATCTACAATCTCACAGGAATTTTCTGTTACAACATAACATAAGTAAATCTATGATCTATGAGTGAATCCAACAGCTACAACTTACACAATTTTTGATGAAGAGAAACATACATGAAGTGAAATACAAAGGAAGAACTCACACATTCCTATGCTTGGAATCACCAAATATTATTCAGTAATATTAAAAAATGGAGTCCATATCACAGGGTCAGACTAGTGATATTTGTAGAAAACGTACCACCTTAGAAATAGGAGATTGAACCAAAAATTGGAACCTCCCTTTAAAATCACAATTTAGAATCAATGAAAAGAAAAAATTCGGAACCACTAAGAACATAATTTGGGAACCTTTCTAATGAGTTTCTTCTTCCCTTGTATAGGGACAGAGGACTCAAACAACAATTATAAAATATTTCAAAATGCTACAGTTGTCTCAACTACTAGTTGTCTAAGCATGCAAATGGGCTAGTTGTCCTAATGATTATTTAAAAAATGTATTCTTTTCTTGAAATTGAAAAATTAGCAAAACATGAAAAATATGACGTGGCATGATTGACATAGCAAAATATCTCCAATGTTGATTCCTCCACGATTACCTACCAATTCACCTGTCAAGTTCTCCCCTTAATTGCTTAAGTTTCCCCTTTTTGGAGTTGGATGTGATTGAGAGTGGTGGCATTATAGGTGCTTTGTGACTTAGCTGCCAACCCATCCATCCTCCATACTCTTTCTATTGTGGTATCAGAGCCTTTCTATGTCATAACATGGCACCATAGTGAAACTTCAAAGCCATAACATATTGTAACTCTATTTAAAAGAAACATTATGAAATCATAAAATTTCGATGCCTTCAATCCCTTTGCTCTTATCCCCTTTATCATTTATCGACCATAGGGTTGTTGCTTGTGACCACTAGTATAGCACTTAGGGGCTATAGTATCAGAGCCTTCATCGATTGTAACTCTATTTAAAATAAATGTTACAAAGTCGTAACATTCTGATGCTCTTAACCCCTTTTCTTTTATCCCTCTTATCGTAATTTCGCCATAGAACTAGGTGTATTGACCAGTGGCCTGGCGCTTGGTTTATAAAGCCTTCGGGCTCATTTCGGGGGCCTATTTCCCCTTCTAATTTCTTTTTTCCCTTGGTTCTCTGGCTTTCTATAACCAAGCGTCACCAATATGTTAGAGCTCCTTTCATCAGATGTTCACCCAATTAGAATAGCTCCTATAATATTTTCTATATCACTTAGGTTCTCAACCCACTATATTCCCTTGGTTGTTTTGGGTTCTTACAACCAAGTGGCAATCCAAAGTGGAGCCCCTCTCATTGGATCGAAAACTTCCCATAAAATAATTTAAATAGGAGTTACGGAATCTTCTCCCTTTGAAATGTCGACCTCCGAGATGATGTCATGTTGAGGTCATCATCTCCACATGGCGCTTCCTCAGTGGTGACACATGACACCCATATTTTCCACAAAAAGCCACTCCAAAATGATAAAATTGACTACCATATGTCCACTATACAACTAAGTCATACTGATGTCATCTGCCATGTCTAATTCTCGGAACCAGTTACCTACTGCTATGTGTCTTCTCAGAGGATAGAGAAAGTGTCCCTGTGGTCCTTTGATTTTCAACGATTTCCTCTATTCATCTTCTCGATAACCTCAGTGCTTTTAAAATAATCTCAATTTTTAAGGAGTTATGAAACTCTGAGGCTCTGAAATCTCTAAGCTCTAAAATTAGATTTCTTTGAGGTTCCGACATCGAGTCTCGATATACATTCCTTCGTGCTGCCTGCTTTGATATTTCGTTTTGGGTTTGTCTTTGAAAAGACCATTGATGTCCCTTAGTTCCAACCTTTGACCTCGATATGCCCTTTTCTCTGAGGTTCCAATATCAGGTCACAATAGTCAGCCTTTCCTTTTCAACTTGGGCTCCCTATTTTGGGCTCTCCCTTTTGTTTTCGAACTCCAAATTTTGTCTCTCCTTTTGTTTTTCAACTAATATTGCACCAATCCTTCTTTGTACCATGGATGGAAAATAAACCACTTGAGACAATTGTAAGATGGTATGAAAAACAAAAACACCATCTCTAATTTGGGACAATGTATTGTGAGAAATGCATTAAGAACCTGTTGAAAATAGCAACAAGAAATGATAAAAATAGAATCCTAAAATTCCAATTTTAATTTATCCTTGAATTAAAATCGAATTTAGTCTCACCAGGTACTTGGAAATAATTAATTAATTAATTATGGATTAATTAGTTGGAGAAATTCAAGTTATAAGTCTTTTTGAATTCATGCAAGAGTTATCCTTAAATTAAGGAGATTATCCCTTAATTAAGGAGATAAGATTGAGTGATATTTGAGTTGTAATTAGTTAGCTCAGTTTATTGAGTTAATTCCAGTTAAATTAGTTCCAAACTGTTTGAGGAACTAATTCTGACTTATTAGTCAGTTGATGTATGCATGCACTCAACCAGTGTACTCCAAATAATTGAAGATTCCCTCATTAGAAACTCATGCATGTCTATTCTGACAAATACCCAGTTGAGCTAAATGTCAAGGATAGTGTACTATCACTTGCATGTGTTTTCCTATAAAGGAAACTCATGCATGTAGTCAAGGTAAGGTTCCTTGAGGATTGCGCAGTTCTAACAGGGTGTGAGATCAGTGTTCCACTTGGTTGAGATTTTTCCACTTGGTAACCAGAGGATCACCAGAGAGAAACAACGTAAGAAATAGGAGCTTGGAGGGCAGTGGAGAAGGCTTGTGAGAAGCCAGGAGCATTTGTGCAAATTTTATTGAGAGCTGGCTAGCTGTGAGAGTTAAGGCTTTGTATAATCTCTATGTATTTCCCCCTTGTATGATAATATAGATAGTGGGGTTTTTAGCTGAGGCTTTCCACAAAGTATTTTCATGTGTATTGTGCATTGATTCTTCTTCTTTTGGTTATATGTGTTTAGCTCAACCTTGCTCAATCTTTAAGCTTCCGCAAAATTGATAGTAGAAGTAGATTATAGTATTTTGATTTTGTATATTGCATTATCGGGTTAATCTATAGTCAGATTTTCTACAGAGAACTCAGAGGTAGATTTGTAGAGAATTTCAGAATTTCTACATGGTATCGGAGCTGTGAACAATATATGGAGAATAGAATTCGAAGTTTAAAGTTTGGGGTTGCAGGTGCAAATCAAATTCTTATCATACTTCAAGGTTGGAAAATGGCATCCTATGGCTTGAGACTCGAGTATGCCTTGGAAGGCAACTCGAATGACATAGCATGGAAAGATCGCATGTAGGTTGTATTAGAAGACAACGACTTGAAGGATTTCATTGATCAAGAAATCCCAAAGCCAGCTTGAACTAATGCAAAAGAGTTGGCTGAGTGGAAGAAGTGTACGACGAAGGCGAGACAGATCACCCTTGAGGGAGTTCGAGACAATATTGTCTCGAGTCTCCATGGGAAGGATACTCCATTTTCAATGTAGAAGACATTGAAGGACCTCTACCAGAACCGTAGCGGCAAGAGGAAATTAGCGCTCAAGGATAAGGTTTGAAGAATCAAGATGGATAATGACGATACTATTTCCACATATCTGAACAAGCTCACCACTTGTCTAGATGAGTTTAGTAGTGTGGGAATAACTACTGCCAATGATTATATGGTGAGCCTCGCTATCCTTTCCTTCCAAAGAGCTAGAATAGCTACTAGGACTCTATGAATGGAAGGGAGAAATTGCTAGATTGGGAATGACTGTGGTCAGACCTGATGCAGGAGGAGATCAAGAGGAGGACTCAAGATGGTTCTTCATCCAAGGATGACGATGAAGAAAATATGGCCTTAGGGAGTAAGGAAAGGAAAGGGAAGGGGAAGGATTCCCATTCCAAATTGAATTATTTTCATGGAAGGGAGAAGGGTGACAAGTCTAAAGTGAGATGCTTTAATTGTCACGAGATGGGAAATTATGCGACTAATTTCCCATTGAAGAAGTCCAAGAAGGGATCGTCGGAAGGATCAGAAGGTGGGGCATTGGCCTCTCAGTTTGAAAGGGACTTTACTCCCATGACATGCATGGTGTCATCAATGATGGGTTGTGTTTGGTATCTTGATAGTGGAGCCTCATTCCACATGACCGACGATAAAATTTTATTTAGTTGCTTGGAGGAGAAAGACCTCAAGATGCACATAGAGATGGGTGACAACGAAAGGTATATTTTTTGAGGAGTGGGCATGGTTTCTTTTCAAAGGGAGCATGGAGCTCCTATCACCTTGATAGATGTGAAGTATGTTCCTGAACTAAAGAAGAACCTGGTATCAGTCGTGATCTTGGAGGATAAAGGCTACGATGTTGTCTTCAGTAAAGGAAAGGTGTTCCTTAGACACATCACCATGAGACAGGTGAAATAGATCGGTTCACGAGTTAAGACCCTGTATGCTCTTAAGGTTCAAGATGCATGCAAGGACTTGAGGTGCAAGGTAAATGTTAGAGACTTGGTGGTTGAGAGGGAGAGTAAATTACCTCTCAACATGCAGCCCCAAAAGAAGTCTCAGGCAATTGTGGAGGAGCCAAAATTGGAGAAGTGGGCAGAGGGATCACATGCAGCCATACCTCCAGCTGTGAGGTGGGGCAATGTGAAGTGATAGTCCAAAGAAGGCTGAAATGGGGCATGGTCTATTGAGAGGTTTTATCTCATGGATAGTACCTTGCTAGGGAGCCCAAAGTACATAGTAAAGACAGGAATCAGTGGGATTGATGTAGTTAGAGATCAAAGTGACAGAGGCTAGAGTAGTAAGATACTGAAGAGCGCAGTGAAGGACTGAAAACAATGCAAAAAGGCAGAGTTAGCAAAAGTGTAAAGTTTTCAGTTGAGAGAGGTAGTAATAGTCAGAGACTTTGATGGTAAATGTGTCATACTGATTCAGGTTGGATTTTTTTTTTTTTTTGTTTCTGGAGTTGCTGCAGCAACAGCACTAGAGAGTAGTGTTGCATGCATAACATTCCAAAGGTTCACAGTTGGGATCAAGTTGAATTTCTTTATTTTTGAGAGGGAGTGTTGAAAATAGCAACAAGAAATGATAAAATAGAATCCAGAAATTCCAATTTTAATTTTCCCTTGAATTAAAATTGTGAATTTAAGTTGAATTTAGTCTCACCAGCTACTTGGAAATAATTAATTAATTCATTATGGATTAATTAGTTGGAGAAATTCAAGTTAGAAGTCTTTCTAAATTCATGCAAGAGTTATCCCTTAAATTAAGGAGATTATCCTTTAATTAAGGAGATAAGATTGAGTTATATTTGAGTTGTAATTAGTTAGCTCAGTTTACTAAGTGAAGTCTAGCTAAATTAGTTCCAAACTATTTGAGGAACTAATTGTGAGTTATCAGTCAATTGATGCATGCATGCACTTAACTAGTGTACTCCAAGTAACTGAAAATTCCCTCATCAGAAACTCATGCATGTTTATTCTGAGAAAGACCCAGTTGAGCTAAATGTCAATGATAATGTACTATCAGTTGCATGTGATTTCCTATAAAGGAAAATCATGCATGCAATCAAGGTAAGGTTCCTTGAGGATTGCACAATTATGATAGGGTGTGAGATCAGTGTTCCACTTGGTTGAGAGTTTTCAACTTGGTAACAGGAGGATCACCTAGGAGAAACAACAAGGAAATAGGGGCTTGGAGGGTAGAGGAGAAGGCTTGTGAGAAGCCAAGTTTTCCTGTGAGAATCTGTGAGGATTTCACTGAGAGCTGACTAGCTTTGAGAGCTAAGGCTTTGTATAATCTCTATGTATTTCCACCTTGTATGATAATACAGGTAGTAGGGTTTTTAGTTGAGGCTTTTCCGAAAGTATTTTCATGTCTATTGTGCATTGGTTCTTCTTCTCCTGGGTATATGCATTCAGCTCGATCTTGCTGAATCTTTAAGCTTCCGCAAAATTGATAGTAGAAGTAGATCATAGTATTTTTCTTTTGTATATTACATTATCAGGTTAATCTATAGTCATATTTTCTACAGAGATCTCAGAGGTAGAATTGTAGAGAGTTTGCAGAATTTCTACATGGTATCGGAGCCAAGTCTATCTGAGCTATGAATAGTATATGGAAAAGAGAATTTGAAGTTTGAAGTTTGGGGTTGTAGGTGAAAATTGAATTCTTATCATACTTCAAGGTTGGTGAATGACGTTCTATGGCTTGATACTCGAGTATGCCTTGGAAAGCAACTTGAATTACATAGCATGGAAATATCACGTGGAGTCGTATTATAAGACAACGACTTCAAGGATTTCATTGATCAAGAAATCCCAAAACCAGCTTGAACGAATGTACAAGAGTTGGTTGAGTGGAAGAAGTGTGTGGCAAAAGCGAGATGGATCATCCTTGAGGGAGTTCGATACCATATTGTCTCGAGTCTCCATGGGAAGGATACTCCATTTTCAATGTGGAAGACATTGAAGGAGCTTTACCAGAACAATAGCGACAAGAGGAAATTGGTGCTCAAGGTTAAGATTCGAAGAATCAAGATGGAGATCGGCGATACTATTTCAACATATATGAACAAGCTCACTACTTGCAGAGATGAGCTTGGAATTGTGGGAATAACTACTGCTAATGATGAGATGGTGAGCCTCACTCTCCTTGGCCTTCCAAAGAGTTGGAATAGCTACTAGGACTCTATGAATGGAAGGGAGAAACTCCCAGATTGGGAACGACTGTGGTCAGAGTTGATGCAAGAGGAGATCAGGATGAGCACTCAAGATGGTTCTTCATCCAAGGATGATGATGAAGAAAATCTGGCATTAGCGAGTAAGGCAAGGAAAGGGAAGGCGAAGGATTCCCATTCCAAATCAAATTCTTCTCATAGAGGGAAGAAGGGTGATAAGTCTAAAGTGAGATGCTTTAATTCTCACGAGATGGGACATTATGCGACTAATTTCCCATTGAAGAAGTCCAAGAAGGGATCCTCGGAAGGATCAAAAGGTGAGGCATTGGCCTCTCAGTTCGAAATGGGCTTTACTCTCATCACATGCATGGTGTCATCAATGATGGGTTGTGTTTGGTATCTTGATAGTGGAGCTTCATTCCACATGACCAGCGATAAAATTTTATTCAGTACCTTGGAGGAGAAAGACCTAAATATGCGCATAGAGATGGGTGACGATAAATGTATAGTGTTTCAGGAGAGGGCATGGATGCCTTTCAGAGGGAGCATGGAGCTCCTATCACCTGGACAAATGCAAAATATGTGCCTGGATTGAAGAAGAATTTGGTATCGGTCGTGATGTTGGAGCACAAAGGCTATGATGTTGTCTTCAGTAAAGGAAAGGCATTCCTTAGACACATCACCATGAGGCAGGTGAAATAGATCGGTTCACGAGTTAATAATTTGTATGCTTTTGAGGTTCAAGATGCATGCAAAGCCTTGAGGATAAAGGTGAATGTTAGAGACTTAGTGGTTGAGGGGGAGAGTAAATTACCTCTCAACATGCAACCCCAGAAGAAGTCTCAAACAATTGTGAAGGAGCCATAATTGGAGAAGTGGGTAGAGGGAACACATGCAACCATATGTCCAGGTGTGAGGTGGGGTGATGTGTAGTGATACTCTCAAGAAGGCTGAAATTGGGCAAGGTCCATTGAGAGTTTTTATCTCATGGATCTAACCTTGCTACAGGAGCCCAAATTACATAGTAGCGACAGGAATCAGTAGGATTGATGCAGTCATAGATCAAAGTGACAGAGGCTAGAGCAGCCGATACTGAAGAGCGCAGTGAAGGATTGACAACAGTGCATAAAGGTAGAGTCAACAAAAGCAAAAAAATTTCAGTTGACAGAGGAAATAACAGTCAGAGACTTTGATGACAGATGCATAATACTGATTCAGGTTGGATGTTTTTTTTGTTTCTAGAGTTTCTAGAGAAACAACACTAGAGAGAAGTGTTTCATGTAAAACATTCCAAAGGTTCATGATTGGGATAGAGTTGAATTCCTTTCTTGTTGAGAGGGAGTGTTGAAAATAGCAACAAGAAATGATAAAAATAAAATCCAAAAATTCCAATTTTAATTTGTCCTTGAATTAAAATCGTGAATTAAAATCGAATTTAGTCTCACTAGTTGCTTGGAAATAGTTAATTAATTCATTATGGATTAATTAATTGTCAAAATTCAAGTTAGAAGTCTTTCTGAATTCATGCAAGCATTATCCCTTAAATTAAGGAGATTATCCCTTAATTAAGGAGATAAGATTGAGTTATATTTGAGTTGTAATTAGTTAGCTCAGCTTATTGAGTCAAATCCAGTTTAAATTAGTTCCAAACTATTTGAAGAACTAATTGTGATTTATTAGTTAGTTGATGCATGCATGCACTCAACTATTGTAATCCAGATAACTGAAGATTGCCTCATCTGAAACTCATGCATGTCTATTCTAAGAAAGACCCAGTTGAGCTAAATGTCAAGGACAATGTAGTATTAGTTGCATGTGTTTTCCTATAAAGGAAACTCATGCATGTAATCAAGGTAAGATTCCTTGAGGATTGTGCAATTGTAACAGGGTGTCGGTGTTCCACGTGGTTGAGATTTTTCCACTTGGTAACAGGAGGATCACCCAGGAAGAACATCACAAGGAAATAGGAGCTTGGAGGGCAGAGGAGAAGGCTTGTGAGAAGCTAGGTTTGCCTGTGACGATTGTATTGAGAGCTGGCTAGTTGTGAGAGCTAAGGCTTTGTATAATCCCTATGAATTTCCACCTTGTATGATAATACAGATAATGGGGTTTTTAGCTGAGTCTTTCCCCAAAGTATTTTCATGTGTATTATGCATTGATTCTTCTTCTTCTGGTTATATGTGTTCAGCTCGATCCTGCTCAATCTTTAAGCTTCCACAAAACTGATAGTAGAAGTATATTATAGTATTTTCCTTTGGTATATTGCATTATCAGGTTAATCTACAGTTAGATTTTCTACAGAGATCTCATAGGTATATTTGTAGAGAATTTGCAAAATTTCTACAGAACCTCCAGATTAGTGCCTCTATCTATTTTGCATGGAGTCATTTTCTTCAAGTACATAGAAAAAAATAGATGTAGCAAGAACTTAAAACATTACTAGTATGTACAATGGCTCACTGATATATAGAGTGCATGAATATGGACCTCTTTAATGTTGGAAATAAAGCTTTAGAAACTGCCAATTCATAGGAAGTTCGAAAAGCACCTCTGATGAGCCCCAGAATTGGCTAACTTATTGGGCTCATTTTGCCTAACTTTCCTTCATCAATCCACCATTTTTCATATTTTATGCATGTTTTTTGAGTATATTTATGTTAGTTGAACGAATGAGAATAGTCACTTGACGAAGAAGGCTAACATGTGGTTATTGTAGATTTTTGGACAAATTTTGGACCAAGGCCAAGCAATTATGGGCCAGATGACAACCAAGCATGAAGGAACAAGGGTGAGGATTCGTAGGAAGGGTGTATCCTGCATTAAATGGCCCCTTCCTTGAATTCTCCACCCTCACCTCGGAGTTCAGTAGGCCACTGAAGAGGATTCCCAAGGGCAGCTGAGCAGTTTTGTGTAAAGTGACTTATCACTAGCAGTTTGAGCAACCGAGCCCCTTAAGTTTAGGAGGGATGTTGGAGACCCTTGTAGTGCATAAATAGGAAGGCTTCCTACCTTTGTAGGTTACTTTTTGAACAATTGTATTTTGCACTATAGTGTTGTTAGTTTCTTAGCTCATTTTGTAGCTTTTGTTGTATAACTTTCTTTATGACATGGTTATTTTTTAGTAATGGAAAGCAGTTTCATTTGGCACCAATTCTGAGCTTTTTCTTCAGAGCCTGTAGCTCTTGGGGTTGGGCCCAACCCAAGTGCCAAGGCTTCCTTTGTGTACTGTTATTTGTTTTTGTTGTTTTTACAAAATAATTTATGTTACGTAGATTAAAATCTTGCTTGGTTATCTAGGTCATTGTTGATGATTAAAAAGGCTTTTCATGTTCACTTTGATTTGATAGGTTAATAATAGAGAATATCTTCAGAAAAAGGTTATCAAACACCCCTAATCTCACCTCTCCCTCCATGGGACCATGGGTTGGGACCAAGGTGTCCTTGCCGCCACCAAAAACACTGTCTTTACTTCGTCATGCAATTATTAGTGTTAGATTCTCATTTGCAGAAGTTGATAACAGTTGTGGTTACATGCTTAGGTTCATGATTGCTTAGTTTGCATAGCTACTTCACATGATTTCGTTGCAAATAAACTTCTGTTCATTTTCTTTGTTGTTATCTAGGACATATTAGGTTAAAGTAGCTAGGTCCTTGATTTTTCGAGTCCTTGTTTGTTCATTTTGAGAAATAACTTGTAGAGAACCTGTAATACCTCTCTATCTACCCGTACTCCATAAATCCCACCTACTCCATCCTCTAACTCGCATTCTTGCCTTACATTTTCCACATTCTCCCACTTTTCCCTAATTTCCATATTTTTGTGCAACATTGCTCTACCCCTCCTTGAACAAATCCAACCATCCTCATCACTCCTCAGCTCCATCTACCAAGTCCTGGACCTCCTCACACCCTTATCTCACCTCCATACCCACTTTTTCACCTTTCTTCCTCCATCAACCCTCCAAAATCCCCTTTCGGGACATCCTGTAGAACCCCTGCAGGCTTCCTATAGAAGCTCACGAAAGCAGTTTCTTGATATCCGAACACTGTGAAACTCTCTGGAAGGGTGCTAGGGACCCCTAAGGCCCTCTTCTCACATTCCCAACCTCTTGCAAGCGACTCGCCAGTTCCCTCTCTCCAATCTGCCTCTGCACAGTCAAAAATAGTTAAAGTACATGCATAATAATCCTGAAAACTTACTCAAAAGTACAAAAAGATTATTATTATTATTATTATTATTATTTTATTTTTTTTTATTATTTATTTATTTATTTAATTTTTTTTTTTCTTTCAGATTTTACTGTATAAGTAGCTTAGTCACATGCATTTTACCTTCCTATAAGTTAATGCCATCTCTTTCAGTAGCTTTCATCCTCTTTCTTGCATCAGTAGGGCTAGCTGGTAAAATTAGGGTTTGCATTTCCTTTCAGCTTTTCAGTTTCTTTCTACAAGTAGATTAGCCTCATTTGAGTTAGCTTTCATCCATCAGTTAAAAATCTTCTTCTAAGAGCTCATAGAAGTTGGCTTAAGCTCCTAGCAGACTTGTGCCAGCTGCCCAAGTGACAGCCACGACAAGAGTTAGTACTTATGTATACAGCACCGTCACCTCCAAGTTTGTTACAAACTACCAGGTTGATAAAAGTAGATAAGGGAGTTCCAGGAGTTGTAGCATTATTGCTGCAATACTAGAGCCCACCATCTTTTTTGGTGCCATTGCTGGGGAAGTGTCAGAGTATTGGTGATTGCTGCTTTTCTTCTATTTTCTACTACAGCCTTCTGCTCAGTAGTTTATTTTAGCAAGAGTAGAGTAGTTGTTTCATTTCCATTCTGCAATTTCATTTCCACAAAAGTAGATTAGACATTTCATGCTTTCATTTCATTTCAGCAAGCATAGATTAGATATTTCCTGCTTTCATATATTAGCATTTCTATTCCGCAATTTCAATTATGAAAGCATAAATTAGCATTTCAATTCTACAAGCGTAGATTAGCATTTTAGTTCTGCAAGCAGAGCCTAGCATTTCATTCCTGCAATTTCATTTCAGCAAAATAGATTAGTCCTTTCCTGCTTTTATTTCAATTCCACATTTTCATTTCAGCAAGATAGATTTTAGTTAGTTGCAATTCAATCTATTTGAGTTTCACAGGTACAAGCAGAAAAAAACAAAAGAAACCAAAAATATTTCATTTCATGCCTCGTAGGAACAGAGACAATACTGGAAAATTCTTACCCAACACCCCCACCACATCATTGAGTCACCCTTCTCTCTTCTTTGGTGGCAGTGATCCAGAAGAACCTATAGGTGAACCTCCTGAGATATACGAAGATCTTATAACAGAAGGAGAGCAAGCGAACATCCCTCTTGGGATCATGGCTAAACATAGAAACGGTATAGGAGACGAGGATAGAATAGAAGGTGCCTTTCCCATCTGAGAGACCAATGGGAACATGAAAATGAAGAACATAAGTCCCTCAACCTTACCTCACTTCCATGGGTTGACCACTGAAGACCTTGATACCTTCCTGTTTGAGTTTATTGTCCTTTGTCGAACTTATGACTATGTCGAGGACAAGCAAAAGTTGAAACTCTTTCCTTCTACCCTCAAGGATGTAGCACTATGCTGGTTCATGGGGTTACCTAGAAACAGTATCACAACTTGGGCTCAGATGCAACAAGCCTTTAACAACAAATACTGGGACTACTGTAGGTTAAAGGAAACAAAGGGAGAGATCTTTTGAATGACCATGGGAAGTGATGAGTCTTCAGAAGACTATGAGGAAAGGTTCCAACTTAGCTATAAATGGGCTAGGTGCACGCTTGACCCTGAATCTTTGAAGTTGGTTTTTCTCCGAGGAGTCCCTGAAATCCTTCTAAATACCCTCCATTTGCTAGCTGGAGGAGACATCTACCAACTACCTTATGAGGACATAAAGACTATGTTTAGAAACCATTCTAGGGTAGCTCAGAAATAAGTTAGGGGGAATCCACTTTCAGCTAGTGCCACCTTCTCCAAGAATGAGTTTGCTAATCAAATGGAAGACCTCAAAAGTGAGATGAGACAAACCATTGCCATGCAACTTGATACTTTCTGAATCCAACAAAAGAAAGAGGAAGCTGAGAGGGCTTCGGCCATTTTCTGTCCCAGATGTACGAGGAAGCACCCTAAGAACAAGTGTCCATTGCACTCAGTAGAGGTATGTTTCATTTGTGACGAAGACCACCCCACAAACCAATGCCCAACCTTACCTAGATTTAAAGCCATGTACTAAGGGACTGAGGCAACTACTGAACCACTCTACTTCCTCAACCAAAGGAGGCCACATGGGCCCAGACCTTACCAGCAGGGGATGCAAGGGACATCCCAAGCTTATTATAGCCCCAACCAATCCACTCATTTACCTTCCTGGGGTACCCTTGCTCATCCTCCCTGGTCCACACCTCCTCCATGGTCTTATCCATCTCAATACCATACTCAACCTACTGCTCATTCGTTTCACTCACTTGTCCAGCCACAAACTCAGTGGAATGCACCTCAGCCGGGGTGGAGGCACCAATACAATTCTATTCCTACCATTTTGCCTCCACCACCTACTCAACCACAACCATTACCTCCTGCTCCTCCAAGACAACCCCAGATGCCTGCTCAACTGAACCCGAACCCCAACAATAGACAGGCCCAACAGGTATACAATGGGGAGACTACATGCCCTACCTATGATGTGGAGATCCAGGAGATCAACCTACGATCTGGGAAGGTCCTTCTAGACTACCAACCTCCTCCCTCGGAGGATGAGGAAGAGAAACAGGAAAGTGAACTCAAAGCCATTCCACCCTTTCCTGAGCGACTAACAGTAACAACGCAACCAAACCCAGAGGAGACTGAACTTCTGGGAGAACTTAAGCAGTTGTGTGTGAAAATACCACTTCTCCAGGCCATAAAAGATGTACCAATATACAACAAATTGATCAAGGAGAAGTGTTTCAGGCACCCAGGCAGCGCAAGAGAGATGCCTCGGCCATCAATGTCATAGAACAACTGTCTGATATAATGTTGGGGAAAGTAATATGTCCAAAATATTTGGACCCTGGGAGTCTTGTAGTTGATGTCTACATCAATGGCACCATAATTCCCCACACCTTGATTGATCTAGGGGCTGCCATTAATGTGATGACCAGAGACACTATGCTTAAACTCAACCTTCAGAATTCCTTAAGAAAGACCTCAACAGTACTACAGTTAGCAGACCGCTCCACCGTGACTCCCGAAGGGATTGTGGAAGATGTCCTGGTCTCTGTTGACTCTTGGGAGTACCCTACACACTTCTTGGTCCTTCAGCCAAAGGAAAAACTCACTGGACACCCCCTCATTTTGGGAAGGCCTTGGTTAGCTACTGCAGATGCTTACATCAGTTGTCGAGCTAGGAGCATGACCATCAAGAATGGTCCTATGTTCAAGCAGCTAGTCCTATACCCTCCTGTCCAACCTCAGCTAGAACACGAATTACCACTCTCGTTGGAAGAGGGAGATGAGGATGAGGTCTACTCTACACCATTGTGCACAGTAGAAGCCACCAGGGGAGGCCCTCAAACTGAGGATGACTTGATTGAGAATTTGATTCAAAATCCACCTCCCAGCACACTGTCATTAGAGGAGTTAGTGGAAGGTACCCAAGCCAGCGCTTTAGTGGACCTCTGTGTGGCTGATTCAACCTCTCCCAGAGTTAAGAATGTGGAATTTGGCCCTAAAAGAACCTTAAAGATCAGCTCCTCCCTATCTCCCTCCTATGAGAAGGAGTTGTGTAGCTTATTGAACTATCATTTGGATGCTTTCGCTTGGAGCTATAAGGATATGAAAGGAGTCCACCCTTTGGTCTGTACCCATCACATTTACATTAAAGAGGATTCTAAACTAGTCAGGCAGCTTAAGAGGAGAATGAATCCAGCCTTTAAAGACATTGTCAAAGAAGAATTGCAAAATTTGTTGGATGTAGGATTCATCTACCCCATCTCTTACAATGAGTGGGTCTCACCTCTAGTGCTTGTGCCCAAGAAAAATGGGAAGTGGAGAATCTGTGTAGATTACCGAGAACTTAACAAAGCCACCAAGAAAGACCATTTCCTTTTGCCTTTCATAGATCAAGTGTTGGATGGACTGGCAGTGAAGAAGTTCTTCTCTTTCCTAGATGGGTTCAGCGGGTAGAATTAGATCAAAATCAGCCCGGAGGACCAAGATAAGATCACCTTCAATTGTCCATGGGGTACCTTTGCCTACCGGGTCCTTCCCTTTGGGCTATGCAATGCTCCTGCCACTTTCCAGAGAGCAGGATTGAGCATATTTGCGGAACTGGTACACGATTCAGTGGAGATCTACATGGATGACTTTACTCCTTATGGGTCCAACTTCCAAGAAGCATTGACTAACCCGGGAAAAGTTTTAACCAAGTGTATCAAGATGAACCTCTCCCTCAGTCCCGAAAAATGTGAATTCCTAATGACTGAAGGGACTGTGCTAGGTCATACAATTTCTCAGCAAGGATTACAGGTGGATCCTAACAAGATTGCTATCATCCAAAAGGTTCCACCTCCTCAAAAGGTAAGGGATGTTCGGAGTTTTCTAGGCTTAGCAGGATATTATAGAAGATTCATTAAGGATTTCAGTAAGCTAGCCTCACCATTGTTTGGCCTCTTAGGGAAAGATGTTGATTTTAAATGGACCGATGATTGTCAAGGAGCTCTGGATGAGTTGAAAGGCAAACTGGTGTCCGCCCCGATTTTGAGAGGTCCAAATTGGGTCCTACTTTTCCACATCCACACCGATGCCTCGAACAAAGCCATAGGGGCAGCCTTAGGACAAGTTGAGGAGAGAATACCATATGCCACATACTTTGTCAGCAAAAACCTAACCGAGTAAAAGATGAATTATACTGTAACCAAAAACGAATTCCTAGTTGTAGTCCATTCCCTAAACAAGTTCAAATACTACATCGTTGGTTATCAAACATTTGTACACACTGATCATGTTGCAATTAGATATTTAATGAATAAGCCTGATGTAAATGTTCGTATCATTAGATTGTTAGTATTGTTGCAGCAATTTGATTTGACTATTGTCGACAAGCCAAGTCAGGAAAATGTTGCTGCTAACTTCCTGTCTAGATTGGATTTGATTGTAGGTGAAGAAGGGACAGTACTCTCTCCATGGTTTGCTGATATAGCAAATTACTTGGTCTCAGCACAGTTCCCTCTGCATCTATCCGCAAAGGAGAAGATCATAATTGTGAGGAAGAGTGCCCCATTCACTTGGATTGGGGGCAACCTATTTAAACTTGGCCCAGATCAAATCTTGAGGCGTTGTGTTAGGGAGGAGGAAGTCTTTGACATCCTCCTAACCTGTTACGATGGGCCCTGTGGAGGCCACTTTGCAGCAAAAAGGACCACCTTCAAAATTCTACAAGCAGGCTACTATTGGCCTACTCTTCATCAAGATGTCAGAAGATACTCAACTAGTGTGACCGATGTCAGAGGATGGGGAAACTGACTCCAAGGGATGAAATTCCCCTCCAACCTCAAGTGACCTTCAAGCGATTTGAGAAGTGGGGCATGGATTTTGTGGGTCCTATCAACCCTCCTTCAAAGCAAAGGTCTTACATCATTGTGTGCACCAACTACCTGAAAAAGTGGGCAGAAACAAAGGCAATCAAGGCAGCGACAGAAGAAAAAGTGGCTGAATTTTTAAGGGAAAATATCTTCTACAAGTTTGGCTACCTAAGAGAGTTAGTCACTGATCAAGGAACCCAGCTCACCTCTAACCTGATTGAAGACCTGCTCGCTCATCACAAGATCAAGCACAAAACTTACACCCTATATCACCCACAAACAAATGGGCAGGTGGAAGTCACTAATAGAGCGTTGGAAGAGATTTTGACTAAGCAGTGAGCAACATCAGAAAGGATTGGGAAGATCACTTGGTTGAGGCCACCTGGGCCTACAACACCACTTGGAAAACTACAACAGGTTTCACACGTTATGAGCTGGTCTACAAGAAGGAAGCTTTGCTCCATAGAGTTCGAGTACAAGACATTGAGGGTGGTAGCTCAACTGGACTTAGATCTCAGCCATGCTCAACATGAAAGATTACTGCAACTGAATGGATTAGATGAACAGAGAATGCAGACTCTCCTCCACTCAGAAGTAGTTCAACTCCAGAGGAAGATATGGCATGACCGACACCTTAATGAAAAGCAATTCCAACCAGGAGATTGGGCGTTGCTGTATGACTCAAGATACAAGGATTTCAAAGGGAAGCTGAGGACAAGATGGTTAGTACCATATACAGTGGATTGATACAACGACAATGGTTCAGTCCTTATCAGGACCATTGATGAAGACGCCATCCTCATGCTTGTCAATGGGCATCAATTGAAAATCTACAGGAAACCCCTTTCGAGGCAGTAGTTCATTGAAACTTTGGACAATTCAGTGTTGGTAGTGGAGTATGGCCCTGTCTCTATTCCACCCACACCTTGATCATCAAAAAAGAAATGGAATAAAAAGATCCTTGGGTGAAAACCTCTTCGAGGCACCCAAGGCAGACAGTGAGGGTGAAAACCTCATGGAGGCGCCCCAGCTACCTCTCTCTCCAAAAAAAACTAAAAAAATAAAATAAAAGATAAAAAATAAAAAATGGAATAAAAAGATCCTTGGGTGAAAACCTCATGGAGGTGCCCCAACTATCTCTAAAAAAAAAAAAAAAAACGACCTAATCTCTGTGAAATAATTACAGGTTGCAGGGAATACATTGCAGGTAAGTAGGGTCGCGCAAAACAAGGATAGGGGTCCGTACCAGGGTATAGGACATCCCTACATACACTCCCTCCATGATCACTTGCCTTTCCTAGGATTTGATCACATTCAGTTTGAGATTCCACCTTTTACAGGAAGTTCTGGGCTTTCTATAGGAAATTCTGGGCTTTCTACAGGAAGTTCTGTATTTCTATAGGAAACATCTTGTAGAAACTTTGGGCGAGCCAAATTCGATTTTGGAGGGGAATCTGAAGGTTGGAATCTGTTTGTTAGGCCTGTATCCACCCTTGTTTCATCCCTTTGCACCTCCATTACACCCACCTAGTTATGTGTTCCTGCACAATCTTACAAGAAACTCTGTTTTCCTCAGATTAACAGCAAGAATTTTTTAAGTGACAAGTCAAGAAATAAAGTCTCGCACAACCTACCTATCCAATCTCCATCTAAACTCTTCATCAATGAATCCCTCGTCAGCAATATAGCCCTGCTCATTTAGCCTGCATCCCAGCAGGAGAAGCAGCTACAGGACATCCTACAGGAATCCTATAGTAGTTGATCCCTCTGGAAGACATACTATGGAGGTAGGGATAGCCGAAACCAAAAAAGGGAACATGCAAAAGGCTCCTCTTGGACATGAAAGCATCCTCGACAGCCGAAACCAAACAGAACCTGTGCATGCAGTGTTGACAACCGAATGATCGAGTTCCAAAACCCGTGCAGACAACATCAAAAAATGAAGGAATGGGTTCTAACGCCCGTGCACGAGGCAAAAGCAAGCGAAATAGTGGTTCCAAGACCTGAAGTTTGCATAACGCATCCACGGCCACGCAGGTAAGTGTCTAAACTCAGATTGCATAAACTATATTTCGAAAACTACATGTCTGTGAAAATGGTTCGGATTGAACGGGATCGGTGGCCAGTCAATTGACTACCCTTAGTCGGTTACATAGCTTCGTGGGATCCGAACAAGCTCAGTTACATTCAAAATTTCCAATGAGATTTGCAGCAGACACATGTGGATTGTCCAGTAGGGGAAAATTGTCGGGACTGGCAGTGGTGGCGATGGTTAACAGTAGAGGGGAGGTGATGGCGGTCAAGGACACGTAGAGAAATGATGGTCGTGACGTTGGATCAATGGTTCGGTCCGGCCACCTCATCCCCTCACCTCGAATTGTGCCGTAGTTAAAATATGCTCGGCTGAAGACTCTCACCACCCGCTATTCATTTGCACTTGCAACATCCTTGACCGAAGTACGCGTCCTCTGCTTCCAGAATCTGTTAACCCGTCGTCCTCCATCGAGCTTTTCGGCCTGTTTCAAAAATCTCCCACATACCGGGCTCATTCAGATGTGCAGTGACATCCTACAGAAGCCGACAAGAGTTCTACACGAAGAAGCTCTATAGGAAGTACGACACAGCTTTCCGGAGCACGGAAGCCTGGACTTTTCTTCGTCGAATTTGGAGTTCTGAGAGATGTACGCTTGAAAACACTCTTCCATGCATGGTATGTTTCAAAAAGGTGGTGAATTGAATTGTCTTGAATTAGAGAGTCAGAGATAAATTTACCTATGAGTTGGAAATAACAGTTTGCCTGTGTGTTGCACGGAGTTTCTCAGTCAGTTCTACATCAAAATTCTCCTCCACAGTTCTTGTTAAAAAATTTCTCCTGTAGGAAAGATACGAAACTATGAGGGTTAGCCTGTGTATGAAGAATTTGAATTTACATGGTTGTATGTATGCTGGGGATAAAAATTGAGCTCTGTACTCTGTCTGTGGAAACCCAATTTTTCCTTTCATAAACGGACAGCCGAGTTTTGAGCAGCAACAACCTTAGAACCAGGGAATTGGTGCTAATTAAAATTTGAGCACCCGAGAGACCCCTTTTTGAAGTTCAAGGGAGGAAACGATAAACAACATTCCATTTTCTAATCAGAGCACAAAACATAGCACACTCACCATGCCAGGGGGGTTTATCAGGAAAGAACCCTCGGATCCCAGTAAGTTGCACAAGCATCCTGAGGTGGTGAACCTCTTCACCTGTGCCAATTGGATGTCCTTTTGTGACAAAATTCAGGGTCATGATGATGAGATAATAGAGGAATTTATAATGTCCCTGCAACCTGAATCGAAGACACAGGCCATAATGAATTTCAAAGGGTTGACCTTAAAGCTTACCCCTAAGCTCATTAGTCGAGTTATTGATTTGCCATTAGGGATACCTTGGAGAAAAGAGGAGAGGTCATTGGGCCAAGTAGCCAAGAAAGCATTCTTTCTGCCCGAGGAACATCCTGCAGAAGACAAGAATGGGGTCCGAAGAGCCAACTTACATCCTCTTTGGAGCGAAGTCAGTTTCCAAATCATGAAATACATTACCTGTGAAGGGAGGTTCAACATTTTCTACGGCTATCATTTCAGGTTGCTGAGTGAACTAAGACATGGAATGGATCTACCTCCAGAAAGGAAGTTGAGCATCCCCTATTTTCTTCTGCAATCATTAATTGAATGTGGCACAAAATTGAAGGAAGGGACACCGGATTAGTTAGCCCATCATGGGCTCATTAAAATTCTAGTGGAAGATGCCCTCCAAACCTACACTGTCCCCCTCCTTTGGGAGATTTTATGAAACATGTCCAGAGATGATGATATTCGAATTCTAGCTGAGGAGCTCACCTCATCCAGTAGTGAAGAAGGGGAACACACTGAAGCAGTAGAGAAAGCCAGTGGTAAAGAAACACATGGAAAACAAACACAAAAAGGACATAAAGAGGAATGGGGAAAGGGCCAAATTGCTGAGCCCAAAACAGTGGGAGGAACAACGGCACAAACACCCAGGGAAAAACGATTTTAGAGTAGAGCAGAGAGGACTAAAAAAGTCCAAATAAAGGAGGGCATAGCCAAGGCAACCACATAGAAATTAAAAGGAAAGACACATCCAACCAAGCAGACCGAAATAGTTGACACAGGACTTTCTACAGGAAGCATGAAAACAGTTGACACAGGACTTTCTATAGGAAGTATGAAAACAGAACAAAAAAAGGAGGAATCACCTGAGATTTTGGCCAGGGAGGCATCAACTGTGCTGGCTGCCTTAAGCACATCTCCAAAACAAAAAGGGAAGCGAAAAGGGAGCCCTCCATGTACTTTAAGGCAAGAAGGAGTACGTGGATCAAAGTTGGTAGACCCCAGCCACAGCCAAAGGAGCCAATTATGATTGAGGACACCTCAGCTAAATAAAAGGAAAAGTCTCATTCAAAGGCATCCATCACTTATGAATGAGGAAGCCCGAAAACGTCCACCTGGAGAGAAAGGATTAAAATGATGGACACAAAGACATCTCTATAGGTAGCTGAGACAGTTCTACACGAAACGCTGGCTAAGCTAAAGGAGATCGAGGAATTGGAAGAAAAGGAAGCTAAATCATCACAAGAGGAAGAAAAGGCTAAGAACATTTTGGAGCCAAGCCCCCAGCCTAGCTTGGACTCCTACTATAGCCTGTTAGAGGTCGGAAAGATAATTCCCCAAACATTCGCGGTGACACTTTTCTTTGCACTAGAAGAAGAGAGAGTGAGGACCCACACTTGGATGAAAATCACCAAGTATAAGGGTGTGGTAGACATAGGTCCCCTGGAAGAACAACTCAAGGAGGCAAGAAAGGAATTGGCTATGGTGAGGAATGTGGAAAGAAGTCAGCGGGCCAAGCTACAGGAAGAAAATGAGTTGCTAAAACAACGACTACAGCTACAGGGACACTATAAGGAAGACAGGCCCCACATCTTGGGAGAATAGCGGTAACAGGAAAAGCCCACAACAGAAAAAGAAACCCTTGATGAAAAAAAGAGAAGAGATGGGCTGCAGGCTGAAATTGAGGCACTAACTAGACAGCTAGAGGAGAAGGAATTGCAAGTAGCACAGGAGATACAGTCTCTAAGGAAACAGGTACAAGAGAAGGAAGGCCAACTGGCCTGCACGGCCAGCTGGGCAGTAGAGGCCATGTAGTGCAGGCAACCTACCAAATCATATGCCTTATACCTTAAGGATCAATGGTTGTAGTTCCATATTAACGCCTTGGCCCAAAGGGGTGGCACTCCATTTCAAAACTACCATCAATTCATGGATTTATGTGACAGTAGCTCATCAGAGGAAAAGGCCAAATTATCAGAGTTCTACTTACACAACTTGGCCCTTCCCAACATGAATTTGTGGGACCCCAACGCTGTGGTAGGAGATGTGCAACTAATGGCCATGGCCTCTTGGCTGAATCATGAAGAAACAAGAGCAGCAGAGGTCCGAAATATTATGGATAGGGAACTAAGGGAACCACTAATGATCAGAGCAGAGTCGAAGGATCCCTTAGCACTAATATACACCCACCAACACTTGGCCAGTGACTCTCAGGCCCTACCAGATTACATTGAATGACAAGATCAAGCCATAGCCCATTTAGAGGACATGGAAAGACTGTTGGGGGATAACTGTGTTCATGCTTGCACATGGAGGTGGAACACACTGTCCCACAGCCTAAAAATAAGAGAGTACCACTCCCCAACAAGGATGAGGGAAGCCTTGGTAAGAGTACCCCTCTACAAATAGTCCATGCAAAATATTCAGGCCAACTGGATCGGCCTAAAGTTTAGTCCTCCCTTGCTTTTGGGGTTGCTGGAAGGAGTCAAAGAAGAGGAGGAACACAGGCAGTGGGAAGAAGTGGAAAGAAAAGCAAGATTTAATGAGCGTGAAGAAGATGTCACCTCGGAGGCCTGGTATGTGAGAGAGGCGGTTAAGGCAATCAAGGATGAGGAGCTGGATTAGTTGCTCAGAGGATGAGCAACACATTTAGCAGGGGGGTGATGATGAGCCCCGGAATTGGGTAACTTATTCGGCTCATTTTGCCTAACTGTCCTTCATCAATCCACTATTTTTCATAGTTTATGCATGTTTTTTGAGTATATTTATGTTAGTTGAACGAATGAGAATAGTCACTTGATGAAGAAGGCTAACACGTGGTTATTGCAGATTTTTGGACAAATTTTGGACCAAGGCCAAGCAATTATGAGCCAGATGATAGCCAAGCATGAAGGAACAAGGGTGAGGCTTCATAGGAAGGGTGTCTCCTACATTAAATGGCCCCTTCCTCGAATTCTCCACCCTTAGCTCAGAGTTCAGCAGGCCACCGAAAAGGATTCCCAAGGGCAGCCGAGGAGTTTTGTGTAAAGTGACTGATCACTAGTAGTTTGAGCAGCCGAGCCCCTTAAGTTAAGGAGGGCTATTGGAGACCATCGTAGTGCATAAATAGGAAGGCTTCTAGCCTTCATAGGTTACTTTTTGTATAGTTGTATTTTGCACTATAGTGCTGTTAGTTTCTCAGCTCGTTTTGTAGCTTCTACTGTACAACTTTCTTTGTGACACGGTTATTTTAGAATAATGGAAAGCAGTTTCATTTGGCACCAGTTCTGAGCTTTTTCTTAGGAGCCTATAGCTCTTGGGGCTGGGCCCAACCCAAGTGCCAAGGCTTCCTTTGTGTACTGTTATTTGTTTTTGTTGTTTTTGCAAAATAATTTATGTTACGTAGATTAAAATCTTGCTTGGTTATCTAGGTCATTGTTGATGATTAAAAAGGCTTTTCATGTTTAGATTGATTTGATAGGTTAATAATAGAGAATATCTTCAGAAAAAGGCTATCAAGAACCCCTGATCTCACCTCTCCCTCCGTGGGACCAGGAGCTGGGACCAAGGTGTCCTTGCCACCACCAAAAACATTGTCTTTGCTTCATCATGCAATTATTAGTGTTAGATTCTCATTTGCAGAAGTTGATAATAGTTGTCGTTACATGCTCAGGTTCATGATTGCTTAGTTTGCATAGCTACTTCACATGATTTCATTGCAAATAATCTTCTGTTCATTTTCTTTGTTGTTATTTAGGACAGATTAGGTTAAAGTAGCTAGGTCCTTGATTTTCCAAGTCTTTGTTTGTTCAGTTTGAGAAATAACTTGCAAAGCACCTGTAATACCTCTCTATCTACCCGTACTCCATCAATCCCACCTGCTCCCTCCTCTAACTCGGATTCTTGCCTTACATTTTCCACATTCTCCCGCTTTGCCCTAATTTCCATATTTTTGTGCAACATTTCTCTACCCCTCCTTGAACAAATCCAACCATCCTCATCACTCCTCAGCTCCATCCACCAATTCTTGGACCTCCTCACATCCTTATCTCATATCCATACCCACTTCTTCACCTTTATTCCTCCATCAACCCTCCAAAATCCCCTTTCGAAACATCCTATAGAACATCCTGTAGAAATTACAGAACATCTTGTAGAACCCCTACAGACTTCCTATAGAAGCTCACGAAAGTGGCTTCTTGATATCCAAACACTGTGAAACTCTCTAGAAGGGTGCTAGGGACCCCTTAGGCCCTCTTCTCACCTTCCCATCCTCCTGCAAGCGCCTCGCCAGTTCCCTCTCGCCAATCTGCCTCTGCATAGTAAAAAACAGTTAAAGCACATGCATAATAATCCTGACAACTTACTCAAAAGTACAAAAAGATGTTTTTTGCAGATTTTACTGTAGAAGTAGCTTAGTCACATGCATTTTACCTTCCTATAAGTCAATGGCATCTCTTTCAGTAGCTTTCATCCTCTTTCTTGCATCAGTAGGGCTAGCTGGTAAAATTAGGGTTTGCTAGGGTTTGCATTTCCTTTCATCTTTTCAGTTTCTTTCTACAAGTAGATTAGCCTCGTTTGAGTTAGCTTTCATCCATTAGTTAAAAAGATTCTTCTAAGAGCTCATAGAAGTTGGCTTAAGCTCCTAGTGGACTTGTGCCAGTTGACCAAGTGACAGTCATGGCAAGAGTTAGTACTTGTGCATACAGCACCGTCGATTCCAAGTTTGCTACGAACTACCGAGTTGATAAAAGTAAAGAAGGGAATCCCTGGAGTTGCAGCATTATTGCTACAATACTAGAGCCCGTGAACCTCACCATTCAAATTTTCTGGCAAGAAGGTGTTGTTTCCTTTGGCTTCATCAATCACCTTAGGGATCTCTTCTTTTACCATGCATAAAAGAAAAATCCCCACCGAGTCCTTCTAGTACAATTGGCCATTTGAGATATAAAAAAATTGGGCTTGTAGTTTCAAGGCCCTATATTTAACTTTGTCGAAATTTACTGGGCATATCAGAAAAAAGTAAACAATGGACAATATATTTGTACCAATCTGAGGAGAGGTACTTCATATGAATGTTGTATGTTGAGGATGAAATGATTTTCTGCCCCTCTTCTCCTTTACCCTTTTCTTCCTTACTTTCCAATAGGTCTATGCCCAAGTCCTAGAAGTTAACACCAAAGAATATTTTCTCTAATATCTGACACTTGATCAACTTACTAGGTTTGATATCCATGTCATATTCTTGAATCTTGGAAATCCACTTGCCCTTCATACCTTGATTGTCTCCCTATGTGAGAATTCCTTTCACAGAGGATGTTGAAACATACACTATTATGTTCAACTACATGACATAAATTTAGAAATCCATCAATGTTTTTACAAAGGCATAGAAATACTTCTCTAAGGTATTGTACTTCAGCTATGCTTCTTGCATCACTTGGCTAAAAAATTCAATTAGTTGGTCTTGTCCTTCATTATTTTTTTGTAATATAACAATTGCCACCTTGTTATGAGAGGCAGGCAAAAGAGAAAATGAGAAATGGCCTCTGATATATGGGCTACCTAAGACTGGGGCTTCTGCAAAATATTTTTTTATTCTGGAGAATGACTCCCAAGTTTCAATAGTCCATTTGACATCCCTATCCTTCTTTAACACTTATGTCATTTCTTTGACAATTTCAACATAATTTGGTATAAATCTTCTTAGAAACTTTATTATGCCCAAGAAAACCTGAATTTCTTTTATATTCCTTGGTAAAGGAATATTGTTAAAAGCCTCCACCCTTTTGGAACCAATATTCACTCCTTCCTTTTCTACAATGTGGCCCAAAAACTTCTCCTCGCATAAATCGAACTATGATTTCTTTGGTTTTAAGGATAGACCATACCTTCTGCATTTTGCAAATGTGAGTTCCAAATGCTTAAGGTGCTCTGCATCTCACTCAAATAAAATAGTTATGTCATCCATGTAGACTACTGTGAATTTATATTGTTGTCCAACAAATGATATATCTATCGCTCTTTGGAAAGTAGCTCCATCATTTATTAGTCCGAAAGGCATTCTCCAATACATAAAATTCCCCAAGGTGTAGTAAAAATTGTCGTCTTCTGGTCCCCATGGTGTAGAATGACTTGGTTGTATCCAGAGAAACCATCCATTATGGACATCTAGGCATACCCTACCACTTTCTACATAATATAATCCATTTTAGGCAGAGGATAGTTATCTTTCAATGAGGTCTTATTCAAATTTAAATCTATGCATAACCTCATTTCCCCATTATTCTTCCTGACAAGAACCAAATTTGCTACCCAATCAAAGTACCTCAATGGAACAATAATCTTCACCTGTAATAGTTTCTTCACCTCTTTTTCAATTGATGGAAGTAACAAGGGATTAATTTGCCTCAACTTCTGCTTATATGGCTTCAACCCAGTTTTAGGATGAATTTTGTGTTGTATGACACCCAGATTGAAAGTATTAAAATCATCATATGACCAAGAAAACACATCCATGTACTCTTTGAAAAGTTCAAGGTACCTTTTTTTGTTTCTTTAGGAACTCCCTTAGCTAGATTGATGATTCTCAGATCTTCTTGTGTGCCAATATGACAATCTTTCACGTCCTCCTCAAGCTCTTGTTCAATTGTCTTAGCAGCCACAACATTTGATTTGAAAATCCATTCCAATGGGACCAACCCTTTGGGGATGGTATTCCCCTTTAGCTACAATATATTATGACTAGCAATGGTTTAATCCCAATTGACCTAATGTTCACATGTCATCTCCTCTTCCTCTAGATCAATCACCAAGTTCAAGAATTCCCAATGACCTCAATGAAGCACTTGATTTGTTGTTCATCTTTGAACACCTAATAGTACTTGACATTGTTTTGGTACCAAAGACCTCTACCTAACCTCAACTTCATATGTGAGCAAGGGATTTTGGGGAGGCTTAAAATTGCTAGCAGTGATGGCCAAGGAGTTCACCATCCTATTATGCTACCTGGGAAAAAAATGAATATTGAAAGATAACAAGAAGTTCTCATTAAAATATGATACCTTTTTCATGTAGGCTTTTAGTATTTGATGTTTGGTTTGAAATTGATTTTTTATTTTTTTTCACCACCAACTCTGAATCCCCAAACATAATTAAGCACCTGATGTTAATATTTTTAGCATCTTGTAGCCCCAACAACAAAGCTTCATATTTAGCAAAAAAACAATTTTGGCTTCAAACTCTAGATTGAAAGGGAGAGGGATCAAGTTTCCTTCTGGAGATACCAGTAACACCTGCCCCATTTCCTTCCCTAGAATAAGAACCATCAAAATAAAATGTCCATAACTTATCATGTTCCAATGATTTTTCACTCAGTTGAGCAGAACACTCGACTTGGGTTTCTCTTATAATTTTATTATCTTCTTCTAAAAACAAACAAGAAAAATCCTTCTCCTTACCATACATAGGAGCATTGTTTGAACAATCTTCTCTTGTAACTACCTTCACGAATCTATATTCCCTGAATAACCTTCACTCCTTTCCACCAAACACATGAATGGTATCATATGTTAAATCTAGTCTAATGGACCCACCAATTTTCATTCCCTGTGATTTGGACAAAAGCATATCAAATATTGCATGGATGTCATCAACTACAATGTTCATCACTACACTCGTTACTGGAATTTAAGTCAAATTGACCACTAGATTGTTGATCATACCTAGTAACTTCACTCTTTTGGAACTAAAGGAGTATAGATCTTTGTATGGTTTTTTTTGATGCAGTCGCAACTATTCCATCATAGATAATGGCATTAAGTTGTGAGATGCTCCCCAGTCAAGCATACAATTATGTAGTAGCAGGTCATGAATTACCAAGGTAACATAGAATGGAGGAGTGGAAGGGTCATGCTCCTCCACATGGGGTCCAAACACAACATTAGGACTCTCTCCTTGTAGGTCAAGGTTGTCCTGCAATGGGGTAGTGGCTCATAAATTGTGACATGAGCTTTATAATTGCGTTGCTTCAATAATTCAGTCAAAGGGACAAATATTTTGACTTTCCCAATTCTTTTTGGGGGCTAAGGCAAACTAATTCTTATTAATTGTAACAGACTTGATAGGCTCTTGGTTCTAATTGTAGATTGAATTTGTGAGTGGGGGAAATTTCTATGCTTTGGAGGCTTAATGCTCATTTGGTATAGGATTGGAGGATTCCTTTTTGGTTGGTGAGACAGGGTTGAGTGGTTTCTTCCCTTTATTTGCTGGCTTAGGAGAACTCATGTGAGGAGTTTCTTCATTTTTATCTCGCCCCTGGACCTTTTCCTAGATGACCTGAGATCAAATTTCCTATGCAATTGGAGTTGCATGAAGTCAGAGAACTATTTACAATAACTGTCTATCTCATCATCACCCAGTGGAGCCTCCAAAGCATCCCCTTCTCGTTCATTAACTTCCGTTTCATTTTCTCCCTTTGATAGAGAAGAGAAATGATTTTCTTGAAATTCTATGGTTTCTTCAATATTCTCTTCCAGACCATATTCCAAGTATAGAGGAGGTTGAATATGATCTTGCTGACCCTTTCTCTCCCTTTGTAAGAGCTGCAAAGGTGGCCTCATGTATTGAGAATTAAAATTTTTGTTAGGAGTTGGATGCCTTTGTCAAAGGGGTTTTTGTTCTTGAACTATAGTTTTACCAATTTGTTAGACAAATTCCTTATTAGATTATTTATCTCCTCTAAATTTTTTTCTTGACTTTCCTTTACATTGTCTAAAGAGTTGGATTCTTCCTTTGCTCTCCTCCTATCATGATATTCAACTTTCCCTTTCCACTTTCTAGTGGAGGTGAAATTTTCTTCAACTTCCCAGGAGTCTGCTTGGATTTGGTCTAGAGTACAAGACTTTATTTCTTTGAGAGTAAACCCAAACTATATTTCGAAGGCTCCAGTAAAAACCACTTTGGCAGCAGCCTGTGGGAGTTTTATTTTAACACGAAGTCTATTATATAATTTATTAAATATCCTTATAAATTTTGAGACATATTCATTATGATTTTTATTCATTCCATTAAATTTTGTTAAGATATACCCATGGTACGACTTCTCACCCCATTTCTTCACAAAAGAGTTCTTGATCTCCACCCAAGTATTAATAGAAGCATTAGGTAGGATCTTGAAGCATTTTGTGGCCTCTCCATCGAAATATCGAACAAAACGTCTTAGGACTATGTCCAGATGTTCCCAATTCAAATTCTGAAAAACTGCACAAAAAGAATTCTTTTGGGCTGAAATATTATCCTCTCCAATGAATTTCAGTAAGAGTTTAAGGTAATCCTGTGGCATCCCATTCATAGTGTGTGGCAAGTTAAGTGGAGCATATATATTAAGTAGAAAATTGGGTACATCCATGTTTTGCAATGGAGGTGGTAGAAGATTTACCACAGGGCCTGGTTGAGGTGTTGCATGGATTATAGTTGCATGGAGTTGAGATGGAGTGTTAGTGATGCTCTGACTGGGACAATTTTTGAGGATATCTTTAAATTCTTTAGTTTTCAAGAAAGTAAGGAATATGAGAGGAGGAAAATTCATAGAATCTTCTTTAGACTTAACTTTGGAGGGAAATGAGCCAAGCAATTGGAAACGTTCTTATGAATATTCAAAGGCTTTGAAAGAAGACTTAGAGTGGTTTATCTCAACTTGTTGAGAGTTGGAAGTCAACACTTCAGGAAAAGATATTGAAGAATCTGGATTAATAGGGGTTCTACCTTTCCAAACCCTTTTGGATGTGAATTTTTTAGGGTTGAATACAGGGGGAGTTTTCTGTTGAGAAGTGTGAGAACGTATGTGAGGCTTTTTGAAAGTTAAGGTGATGAAAAAAAAAATTCAACAGTGGAGTCGTCAAGGTGAGAGACCTTCAACCCACACCCCCTTATGATCACCTAACCAAGGGGTGTACAAATTTCATACCTAGGGAAAATATTATGATTCGTTCCTTGATAATAGTGTCAGAAGATGTTGTGGCTCTTAGAGACAACCCCTGGGTTGAGGAAGGGTCATTTCCTAAGACATCTTAGTGTATATTGAAGATAATTCATTATTTCTAAAGAGATAAATGTAAAATGATTTTAAATATGGTTCAATTTCCTTTCATAGAGGCAAATTCAAACACACACATAAAAAATATAGATCATCCCAAGAGTAAATCTTCAAATATGGTGGCCTACAGAGAGTAAATGTGGCTTAATTTCTTGTTGCAGTAAAGATGGGAAGGAGAAAAATAAGAAAGGAACTTAGCACAGAGGGTTGGACAAACCCAAAATCCTAAGTGGTAAATCCCAGTAGAAGCATGAAAGAATAAGGAAATGAAATGCATAAATTATGGAGCACGTTTTAAGGTTTCCAACTCAATGTTTCTCAGGTACGTTTTTCTACAATATAACATAGTAAATCTACAATATCAAAGGTATTGTCTACTACAACATAACATAAATAAATCTATGATTTATGAGTGAATCAAATAGCTACAACTTAGACAATTTCTAATGAAGAGAAGCACATGTGAAGTCACATACAAAGGAATAACACGTACTATACATTCCTACACTTGGAATCACCAGTTCTTCTTCATTAATCTTCAAAAGTGGAGTCCATATCACAGGCTCAAACTAGTGAAATTTGTAGAACAATTGCCACCTTAGGAACAAGAAATTGAACAAAAACTTCGAACCTCTCTTTCAAAATGGAATTTGGAATCACTAAAAACACAGAATTCAGAACCACTGAGAACATAATTTTGGAACCTTTCTCATGATTTTCTTCTTCCATTTTATAGGGAGAGAGAATGTAAAAACCAATTACAAAATATCTCGTAATGCTACAACTATCTAAACTACCAGTTGTCTGAGCATACAAATGGCTTAGTTGTGTTAATGATTATCTAAAAGACTTGATTCTTTTCTTGAAAATGAAAAATTAACAAAGCATGAGAAATATGAGGTGTCATGATTAACACAACAAAATATCTCCAATGTCGATTCCTCCATGGTTACCTTCCAATTCACTTGTTACTTTCTCCCCTTAACTGCTTGAATTTCCCCTTTTTGGAGTTGGACGTGATCGAGTGTGGTGGTGTTAGAGGTGTTATATAACTTAGATGTTGAACTATCCATCCTCCATACTCTCTGTATTGCAATATCAGAGCTTTTCTATCTTGTAACATGGAACCATAGTGAAACTTTGAAGCCACAATATATCGTAACTCTATTTAAAAGAAACATTATGAAATTGTAAACTTTCGATGCCTTCAACCCCTTTGATATTAGACCCTTTATCGTTTATCAACCATATGACCACTACCCGTGACCATCGATATAACACTTAGGGGATGTAGTATCAGAGCTTTTTTTCATCATAACTTTATTTAAAATAAACATTACGAAGTTGTAACATTTTGATGCTCTTAGCCCCTTTACTCTTGGCCCTGTTATCGTAATTCCTCCATAGAACTAGGTGTTGTGACTAAATGTTGGCGCTTGGGTACTAAAGACTCCAAGCTCCTATTAGGGGTCTATTTCCCTTTCTAATCTCTCTCCACCCTTGGTTCTTCAAGTTTTCATATCTAAGCACCAAAAACACATCAGAGCTCCTTTCATTAGGTGTTCTCCCAGTTGGAATTAAAACAAAGTTATGATGCCTCTTTCCTCTGATATTCTCTATAGAACTTTGGTGCTTAACCCACTCTACACCCTTGGTTATTTTGGGTTATTATGACCAAATTCCAACCCACATCATAGCTCCTCTCATCTGATTGGAACCTTCCCACAAAAAAATTTAAACAAGAGTTAAAAAATCTCTTTCCTCTGAAAATTCAACCTCGGATATGATGTCATGCTGAGGTCATCATCTCCATGTGGTTCTTCTTAAGTGGTAACATGTGTCACCCATATTTTCCATACAAGGCCACCCCAAAATGGTTGAAATTGGTTGCCACATGTCCACTATACAACCACCTCATACTGACGTCATCTACCATGTCTTCTTTTCGAATCCAATCACCTTTTACCATGTGTCTTCTCAAAGGAGAGACAAAGGGTCCCTTAGGTCCTTTGTTTTTAAATGATTTCATTTTATTTCCTCTTCTCGGCATCCTCAATGCTTTTCAAATAATTTCAATTGTTAAGGATTTATGAAACTCCGAGGCTCTGAAATCTCTAGTCTTCGAAATTATATCACTCTGAGTTTCTGATATCGAGACCTGATATACCTTCCTTCCTGCTGCCTGCTATGATATTCCATTTTGGGTCTATCTTTGAATAGATTGTCAAGGTCCCTTAGTTCTGACCTCCAATATCCTTATATGCCTTCTGCTCTAAGGTTCCAATATCAAGTCTCGGTGGTTGACCTTCCCTTTTTTACTTCAACTCCTGATTTTCAACTCTCCCTTTTGTTTTCAGCTTCCAAATTTAAGTTCTCCATTTGTTTATCAACCAAGATTGCACCAGTCCTCCTTTTCACCAAGGATGGAAAATAAAACCACGTGACACAAGTGTAATATGGTATGATAGACAACAACAGGAGTACAAGAGGTGGAATATTTGGGCTCATGATGGTGTTAAGGTAGACCCTAACGAAATTAAAGCCATTAAGGAATTGAAAATCTCCCCAACCCTAAAGAATCTTCTAGGATTTCTTAGGTTGATAGGGTATTTTCACAAGTTTGCTAATAATTATGGGAGAATAAAAACACCTCTAGAAACATTAATGAAGAAAGTTGCATGTTCTTGGACTCGATAAGAAACTAAGGCCTTTGAACATATTAAAGAGGCAATGTTCCAAGCACAGATCTTAGCTACTATAGACTTCACAAGAATATTTATTGTGGATTGTGAAACCTTGGGAAATGGAAATGGTGTTGTTTTAATGCAAGAAGGAAAACCCATTTCTTTTTAAGGTCGCCTAATTAAAGGAAAGTATTGACACAAACCTATTTATGAGAAGGAAATGTTGGAAATACTACATGCACTAAAGAAATGGCGACCTTAGCTAATGGGAAGACACTTCAAGGAGAAAATAGATCATGATAGCCTTAAATAAATTTTGGAACAAGGATTATCTTTAGAAGAGTAGAAAAAATGGGTCACAAATATTTTTGGTTATGATTTTGAAATCATCTATGAAAAAGAAAAGAAAAATGTTGTTGTAGATGCACTCTCAAGAAAGGATGAGGATGTGGAAGGATTGTTTTGTGCTATTTCTATTATCCAACCAGATTGGATAAAGAGCCCGTTTTAAGCCATACAAGCTCTTCTTCAACCTGCATACTAGTTTCTCCTTCCCTTTCACCTCATATCCTTGTGGCTGCTTCATATATATCTCTTTCTCCAAATCCCCATGGAGAAAGGTTGTCTTTAAATCTAACTGCTCAAGATGCAAATCTTCAACTGCTACTAGACTTAAAATAGTTCTGATTGAAGTCGTTTTAACAATAGGAGAAAAAATTTCATCAAAATCAATACCTTTATTCTATGCAAACCCCTTCACCACAAGTCCATCTTTGTACCTCTGTTTTCCTCCATATTCTTCCTTCAGCCTGTAAATCCATTTATTCTTCAATGTAGTTTTTCCTGCAGGCAGCTTGACTAAGTCCCAAGTCTGGTTATGCATTAAGGAGTCCATCTCTTCTTCCATGGATATCTCCCACTTCTTCCTGCTTTCAACCTGCATTGCTTCTTCATAACATTCGGGTTCAGTAAAATCAATCAGCAATAAATAATAATGAAGGAGAGTGTCATTCAGGGGGTCTACTTATCCTGGTAGATATTCTAACACCACTTTTAGGTGTTTGGGGTGCCTGTTTCTATTTTTGTGGTTGTTGATTATTATTATTTTCAGGCACCTTTACTTTTTCAGTGGTTTCATCAAGGACTGCGTATTCCTTGTTTCCTTTTTCCTGTTTATTTTCCTACAACTGATTCTTATACAAGACCTTTTCATTGAATATTACATCTCTACTCATAATGATTTTGTGATTTTTTTAATCATATAAGAGATAACCAAAATCATTAACACCATATCCAATAAAGGTACATTTCTTTGACTTTGTCTCAAGCTCTGTTTTATTTTCTTTATCAATATGGACAAAGGCCTCACAACCAAAAGGCTTTAAAAAAGAGTAGTTTACCTTTTTACTTGTCTATGCTTCCTTTGGAACACTACCATCCAAGGAACTTGAAGGCCCTCTGTTTATGATATAAACAGTAGTATCTACAACATCTGCCCAAAACTGTAAAGGCAATCCTGCATGCAATCTCATGCACCTTGCATGCTCCATGATTGTTCTGTTCATCCTTTCTGACACACCATTTTCTTGTGGTGTTCTTGGAACTATCTTCTCTCTGTGAATTCCATGCTCTAAACAGTAACTATCAAACTCTTTGCTGCAATATTCACCTCCATTGTTTGATCTAAGACACTTCAATTTCTTTCTTGTCTCAATCTCAACCAAAGCTTTCCATTTCTTGAAAGTATCAAATACATCAAATTTCTTCTTAATACAATAAATCCAAGTTTTTCTAGCTTCATCATCAATAAAAGTAACATAATAATGAGAGCCACCAAGAGATGATACCTGAGCAGGTCCCCATACATATGTATGCACAAGCTCTAATTTTTCGCTCTTCTTTTCTTTCCTAACTCTAAGAAATTTGACTCTCTTTTGTTTTCCATAAATTAAATTCTCACAGAAGTCCAAATCAACATTCTTCAAACCCAGCAACAAATTCTTTGAGTGAAGAATCTTCATCCACTTTTCACTCATGTGTCCGAGCCTACGATCCCATAATGCTGCATCTACTCCTTTGGAAGTTAAAGCATTAACAGAGTTAGAAATTGTTGGGTCCCTATAATACTAGTGATTACCCCATTACTATTCTATTTATATCCCTTATTAATATTGTTGTGCCCCTGTTGCCCCCATATTGTTATTACTGTGCCCCATAGAATCCCTTTATTGTTATTTTTGTGGCTTTATATTATTATTGTTAGATCGGCTGGTTTATATTGTGACTCCTTAGACTCCTATATATAGAAAGGAGGTTTTGTCATTTGAATCATCCAAGAATTGTTCATTTGTTTAATGTAAAGGAGGTTGCCCCTCGAAGAGGAAGAATTCTAAGGCATTCAACTATATTTGGAAACACAATAAAGTGTGGAGGTATCTCTTTCAGAATGCCAGCAAACAAAGACCGGGATATCAAAGAAAGATACAAAGAAATAAAAGATAGAAATGAAGATGACCCCTACCAATCAAATAAGGCTTATGTCAGCCTTTGATGTTAAAGAGGGGAAAATGTAGATGACATTCATGAAGCCCACTACTCAGCAAGTGAGAACATCAACAGACTTCAAAAAGATAGAATTCGAAATACTAGAAAAGGACATTCATCCTATTGACGAGATTGAGTTGCACAAGCAGGAAACAGAGATGATTTACTCCACCTTGATAGGGAAACCCATCATTGTCCACCAATTGAAAAACTCCCTAAATAATTTATTAGCACAGTTCCAGTTGGAGAATGCCTCTTCATAGGCCAAAGATACCAAAATTATGTCCTTAGAGGACTTAGTCATTGAGTTGGGACATGATCCCAAAGATGTAAAGGCCATAGAAAAATTAATAAAGAAGAAGAATGATGATATAGCTGCTTTGAAGAAGGAGCTCAAGATTCCCCAATTACATCACCCACAAACAGTAGTAGTTCTGGAGGAAGAAAAAGGACATGAAGAGCTCATGGACTCGGTCCTAAAGCTAAATGACCAACTAAAAGAGACAGAGAAAGTGTTAGACACCTTGATTCAGTCCAAACAAAGTGACCTAGCCACCACTTCTAGGATTTCCATTCTTCTGTTTCTAGTGTAATTCCTTCTACATTGGAAGCATCATTGGTACCTACAGCTCCACCTGCCGCAACACTTCCAATCACAACTGAATCTATAATAGTAGGTACTGAAATTGAAAAAACAACAGAGCTGGTAAAAGCCATGGAGGAGATGTCCATCCAAGCTACAAAGCTTAAAAGCCTAAAGGAGAAAGTGGCAAGCTTAGAAACTGGCTGTAAGCCTACCCAAATTCAACAAAAAGAAGAAACACAGAAAGCCCTAAGGATGGGTGAGAAAATTAAAGTCCTAAAGAAATATTTGACACTGTAGAAGCCACTAGGGCAGACTAAGAAATTCTCTGGACCAATATCATTGACTTTGTCAATGATATTTGGCCGTCAATCCAAGTTATATTTGAGTAGACAAAATTAGTGAAGGTAGCGACTAAAGCTATCCAGCGAGTAAGGGAAGATTTGGGTGATATGCCTGAGGATGCCAATCGACTCATCCACTTGCCGAACAGAAAAAACAGATATGAACTCCATGAGCTTGGCATAGAGGATAAGACAGAAGCCATCCTAGAGGTTAAAAGAGTTCTTTCCAAAAGAAATTTCATGCTCAACTTAGAAGAAAAATGCCATAACATGCAGGTAGCCATTGACAGGTTCATGGCTAAATTTCAAATTTTGAGGGACAAAGGCCTTCCCAGTCCTATGGTCATCCATGATAAACTCATGACCCAATTGGACTACAGTGATAGACTCTGGAAGTTGGCCAAGGAACAAGCCAGCTCTTTAGGTATAAAAGCCCTGCCACCTGGAAAAGTGTTGTATGATACTTTTGAGAACCTATTTTTTCTAGAGCATGAAGTGAAACATTTGTTTATCACCAAGCCCAATTTTGCAAAATACATAGAGGCAAATGAAATTTACAGAAGAATGTTGAAAGTAAAGTTACCTAAGGATGAATGGTGGGAAAAAATGACAAATTTACTATAAAACATTTTACATCAAAAAGTTACCACAGTAAGTCTAAAGGTAGCCAGATGAAACAGGTAAAAGATAGATCGGCAGAGTCAAAGAGTATCAGTCAAATATCAAAGTGAAGAAGATTCCAACGTACAACTATCAGCCAGCTTAAAGGGTCGCAACTCAACTGCAACAACCAACACTACCACAATAAAAGGGACAACATGATGTAGTTTTCCATCTGTCTTTATCTTCATGCTTGAAGATATTTTGATTCCATAGATTAAATGTCATATTGTTATGAGATATTTTGTAATCATTTTTTGTATAAATACTTCACGTTTTGAAGTATTTAGTGTGGATTTCAAGACATTTCTATAGACCCTTTCTCTCAAATCAAAAACCTATTGTATCGATGACTAGATTGGTTTTCTAGATCAAGGAATAAAGATCAGATATTTTATAGGATTCTTGTGTAGAGCGAAATACAAATAAGTATTCTCCTATGCTCAATATTATTTTCCTTATGTTTTTTTTCATAATATTTTGTGTAAATTTCTAAAATCTAAGTGTATAACAAGGAATGATATTTCAGATATTACTTAACTGCACTCTGTATTGACTATTTTACATTTTGAATGTTTTCTACTAAAATATCTTAGCTATGGAATTCTTAATTGCTCCTTAGCTTCTATAGTTTACCCTTTGGTCTATAGTAAAGGATTCTTAGTTGCCCTTTTCTCATGGTCACCCTCTTTTCTTCAGTCTGATCCCTGTCCAAGGATTCTTAAGTGCCCTTTCACCCTGGTTAGAATCACTTCACCCATTAGACCTGAAGATTTTCCTTTTGCTTTACTAGCCTACCCTGTGAACATTCCCTTTAATGATCTAATCCAGTTATCTTATCTTTTTATTGATTCCATAACCGAATGGCTTAAAGATCTAGCTATATCCATCTGCTCCTAGAATTCCACCACTTAATCTAAAATCAAAACCCCATGAACACTAACAACTAGCCTAAAATCTCATCAATACAAAGTTAAATTATGAAGAGAGAACCCTCTCTGGACTTAGGTTGGCTAGAACCTGAGTCTGATGATTGGTTTGTGGTTACCTTGGATTATTCCTTCTTTTGATAACTTATAGGGAATTTTTTTGAGTGATAACATAGTGGCGACCATACTGGGGACTCAAATCCTCGGTTAGAATAAACCTTTGGGAAAATTTCAAATGTTTATTTCAAGCCTCTTGAAGGGTTTATTAGAATTTATTTACAAAATTTTACAAAAAGAAAGTAACTAGAAAAGTTCAAAACTCTGGCTCAAGGAGAACTCACTATACTAGGGCCAATCGAGATCCAAACCCAGCCCCAGTAGTGGATAATCCCAACTTGATTTCCAGAAGATCCAAAAGACAAAAAAGTTCAGTAAGTCCAAAACCTTCAATCAAAGCAGATTCATGTCCTAATGAGTGGTTTTTTTAGAAGACCTCCCGTTTGATGAGTCATTTTACTTTTCCCTATTTAGAACTAGGTTTGAAAGTGCACTTGATGATATAGTTCTAGATCCAGAGTTTATTGCAGATCTTGAAGTCCAAAAGGAAAACCAGTCAATTGATGAGTATATTCTAAATTCCCCTCAATCTTCCCTTACTATTGCTAAGATCGCTGAGCTTTTTGAACTAGTGTGAACTACCCTTAGTTCACCATTATTCCCTTGCACCTCTGAATTTCATTCCTCATCTCCATTTATACCTTCACTTCCCTACCGACCTATCATTACAGATAAATCACCTGTTACTCCAAGTTCTCCATCAGCTACTGTATCATCCCTTGGTACCCCAACCGCACTTCTTAGCCCTACCCAACTTAGAATCATGGCAAGCAGATATGCTCCTCTTATGTTACGTCCTCCACTTGGTGCCATGCCACAAGATTACCAAATCAAAATTGTCCAATTTGATGGCGTAGGACCTTATACAGCACAACATCATGTAAACAAAATGACAGATTACTTTGAATTACATGAAATTGATATTGGATATGTTCAAATGAGACTTTTTGCTCAAACTCTAGCTGGCGATATAAGAAAATGGTTTAGAGCTTTGCCTACTAATCACATAGATAGTTTAGATATATTTCATCGGAAATTTTTAAATAGATGGGAAAAGAAAAAGAACCCTCTGCAGATTCTTTCAGAATACGAAAACATAAGAAGAGGACCAAATGAAATAGTCCAAGATTACTGTACCAGATTTAACAATATATACATGCAATACCAGTCAATCTTTTCCCCCCACCTGACTTAGGTCTGATAATGTTTCCTGATGGGTTTGATACTAATATGGCATTCCAACTCAGAGAGAGAAACCCCCCAACTTTATAAGACATGCATAGTGTAGCAATTAGTGTAGAACCTAACTTGCTAGCAAAAAGATCTAGGGTTAGGAATTAAAGGAGAGGACTCGTGAAATATGAAGCCTCACCCTCTGATCTTAAAATAGATGTTTTAACCAAGGGTATGGAAAAACTAATGGATAGGATAGAGAAAATTGAGAGGAAGCCTCAATGGGATAATCAACAGGCACCTCCAGTGAGAAATCCAAACTTTAGAAAGAATCAAAATCAAAATACTAGAAAGAATGGACCTGATTAGAATATTATGCCTCCTTTTCAAGAAAGCTATGCTGAAACATCCCATTCAGAAGACCCTGAAGAAGACACACAAATTAACTTAATGGTATTAGATGAAGATGAAGTACATAAACAATATAATTTAAGGAGTAAAAAGAATTCTGATACTCCTGACCAAACCAAGAAAACAGTACCAAATCAACCTAAGAAAATCAAAATAGCTCCAGTTTCCAAGACTCTCCAAATTCTCCCTAGACCAAATCAAAACCCTTCTAGTCCCACCATTGTAGATATAACCCATGACCAACTCCCTAATGATGAACCATCCACTTTAATCCCCTCCAAGGAGATAGTGGAGAAATCTTCAAACTCCATATTAGAAAATCCATAGGAAGAGACTTCAAATGCAGAAAAAGAAGAGAAACCTACTCCAAATCCTGCTATGAAAATTCCAAACACTCAAACGAAAAAATCCCCTTTCCCTTTCAATTTGGGAGCAGAGGTAGTTAAACTAAAAATTTTGGTTCCCTTAATAGAGCTAATTAAAAATGAAACCTATAAGTCTGAAATAAGCAAAACCTTAAACTTCGTTGAGAATGAAGACTCTCTCAACTTGTTTGATGATCAGTTTGAGCTTATATTCGGTCCTGATGTTAACGGAAAACCACTAGAAGGAGGAATACCACCCTTTTAGCATTAATGATAGAATCTTACACAATGTAATGTTAGATTCAATAGCTTCACACAATTTAGTGCCTAAATCAGTTATGGAAAAAATAAACTTGGACATAACTAGACCTTATAAGGACTTGTTTTCATTTGACTCACGTCAATTAAAGTGTCTCGTATTAATTAAAGACTTGCGTGTTTCCTTGTTACAATGTCCTACTAAGACCATTCTCATGGATATAGTGGTTGATGATATCACACCTAAATATGGCATGCTATTTTGTAGATCATGGGGAGCTAAACTCCAAGTATCTTTGCAACTTGACATGTCATATGCCACAATCTCAGTGTTTGGACAACCTAAAAAGTTGTACAAAGAGACCCTAATGAAATATGTGATGAGTAGCCAAGATAGACCTAAAAACTTTCCTATATACTCCATGCATTCTGGCATTGATTCTTTCATTTTGTATAATACTGAACAAACACAAAAAACAACTTCAAACAACATTATTTCATAACCAAAAGAAATTACAGCTACAACTAAAAAAAATTCCAAAGTCAAGAGATTTCCAATAAACAGGATGATAGAAACACCTCATTCAAGGAAACTTTTCTCCCCCCTAACAGTGAAAATTATGAACACGAGATATTATGGCACCTTGAATTTGATGGATCAGTGAATAATTTAGGAGCAGGAGTAGGAGTATTGATATATAATCTAGAGAATGATCACTTAGAGGGTCATTCTTACATACTAAATTTCAAATGCACTAACAACACGACTAAGTATGAAGCACTTCTTTTAGGTCTTAAATTAGTTAGAAAGTTAGGAGCTATAAGAGTTTCTATTATGGGAGACTCTGAATTAGTGATAAATTATATTAAAGCTTTAGATATGACCAAAGACCCTAAATTAAGTTATTACATAGGAATTATTATAGAAATACTAAACTCTTTCCTACTAACCAAAGCTGTTGTAATTCCTAGGAAGCATAATATGAAGGCTCATAGTTTAGCAATGTTTGCCAGCACTTGTAAGTTACCACTTCAACCTAACCATCAGTACACTACTGAGGTTAGGCAGAAACTTGATATCCCAGATAACTTGAAAAACTAGCAAGTATTTGCTAATGACAAACAGATAAACAAGTTTTTAACCTTAGACGATGGATTTGTAAATATTAATATAGATACTAAGATAACAGTAGATCATGAATTCAAAGATAAAGTAGAAATTAATAAAATAGAAGATGAAAATATAGATAGATTTCATCCCACTAAATTTACAAAATTAGATGTACAAAACCTAAAGCAAGTTGAAATTGATGAGATAATTAACGAAGACTCTGAAATCATTAATCTCAAAGACAACCTTTTTCCCAAAGGATTGACCTCTTTAGAATACTTGTTTGATTCAAATGATGTCCTTAGGAAACCAAAGATGGAACCCTTAAATTTCTATATAGGGGAGTGCAATATAGGAACTAAGGAAAATCCAAAATTGATCAAACTTTCAAAGACCTTACCTCCTATATAAAAAATGAAGTACCTTGAACTATTAAAGGAATTCCAAGATGCCTTTGCTTGGAGTTATGAGGACCTCAAGTCCTATGACACCAGCATCATACAACATACTAACCCAGTAAATGAAAACTAGAAACCTTGCAGGTAGAAGCTCAGGAGGATTAATCCCATCCTATTGCCTTCTATTGAAAATTAAATCCGAAGGATGTATGAGGCTAAGATAATAGCACCAATTAGATTCTCTGATTGGGTATCAAATTTGGTGCCAACAAGGAAGAAAACTAGTGAGATCAGGCTTTCTGTTGATCTCAGGAATCTTAATAAAGCTTCACTCAAAGACAATTACCCTCTCCCTAAAATGGATCATATATTACAAAGGGTAGTAGGGTCAACTAGAATCTCATTATTGGATGGTTTTCTAGTTACAATCAGATTTTAGTTCACCCAGATGACCAGGATAAAACTGCATTTACTACTCCCTGGGGCCCATTCATGTATGTGAAGATTCCTTTTGGATTAAAGAATGCAAGGGCCACTTTCCAAAGAGCCATGGACATAGATTTTGCTAAGGAAATGCATGACTTCCTAGTAATATACTTAGATGACAACACTTTATTCTCAAAATCTGATAAACAACACTTAAATCATCTAAGGCAGGTTTTCATCAAAAGAAGGAAGTATGGAATTTCTTTGAATCCCAAAAAAGCTTTCTTTGGGTTAGATGTGGGAAAGTTATTAGGCCATATAATTTCTAAAGATGGTGTCTGAATAGATCCTGAACAAATTGAAGCCATCTTACAAATACAAAATCCTAGGAGCATTAGGGAATTACAAGCCTTTTAGGAAAAAATAACTTTCTAAGGAGATTTATTTCTAACTTAGCAAAATTAATTAGGGCATTAAATAATATGTTGAAAACGTATTTAACCATAAAATGGATCTTTGAGGCTAAGAAATCCTTTGAAGATATTAAGATAGCCTTAACAAAAACACCAGTTTTGATCAGGTCAAAGTTCGATAGAGATTTCATTATATTTTCTTTTGCTTCAAAACACACAATTGCTGCATTTCTACTGTAGAAAAATGATGAGGGTTCTGAACAACCTATTTCCTTTCTTAGCAACGCCCTGAGAGATGCCCCTTTAAAATACAATATAATGGAAAAGAAAGCCTTTTCTTTGGTCAAAGCTATCAAATATTTTAGAGTTTACATTTTATATTCTCATGTAATAGCCTATGTCCCTGTTTGGTCAATTTAGTGATGTCTAAATTGCAACTTTTAAATGTCAACCCGGGGCTCGTATGTTGATGAAGTGAGGTGTAATGTATGTACTTAGGCAACTATTTCTTAAGCTTTTGTCTTTTTTAACTTTTTAAGTTTGTTTTCAAGTTTATCTCTCCTAATGTGATGTGATGGAAATGAATTAAAGCGAGTGAAGTGTGTGAGGTTGTGATGAGCTCTTTATAACTTGAAGGAAAGCTTGAACAACAACTGAAATGAAATCAACTTTTAAAGGAAAATAAAGGCATCAAATAAAAGACTAATGACATTGGCCCAGTGTCTCTGCTGCTGCAAGGAAATGAAAATGAAATCTATGTCAAACAACTAAGAAATGTGAAACTAAAGTAAATCTACCTAAAAGAAAGACTTAGTCACAAATACTTTAACTTCTTCTTAACCTCTTTCCTTTTAACGGAATATATCATGTGATAAACAATTAAAAACAAGTCAAGCAATTGTGAGTTCTTGAACAACTAAACCAAACTGTGCTAAGTGATATTTTGGTCCTTAATGAAGATATTCAATTATAAAGAAGGAACCATCAATAGATAAACAACTTGATGTCTAAAAGCAAAAAGCAACTATGCAAATTAACTAAATGATAGTAAGGAAATAAAGGCTGCAAAACAAGAAAGGTCAGCAACATAGACAAGATGATCAAAAGTGTCACTAGTTGTGCAAAAGAAAAAGAAAGAAACTGTCCCGGGCACGCCTAAGAAACCTGCATAACACACTGATCAGTCATGGAAAAGTGCAGAAATGTAAACAAGAAGAATTTGAAATGTATATACAGCTATCAAAACACAGCAATTACAGGCATTATATACATAAAACGAAAGAAAGAAATGCAGGAAATTAAAAGTACTGTACAGGCCTTTAGTAAACAGGGGCCCTCTGCCTACTCCAGCCGACTCACGGATCAATTACACGCTTGAATGGAATAACAGTCTTCACATATATTATGCATGAAATAGAAAATACAGTGAAGGTTGAAAAGTACATAACAACAGCTAACAACTAACTTATCCAGCGTTCAAAGACGCTTTATTTATAACTGAGGAAGGCGAACTAACTTAACGAAATCTAAGTAATTCAAACAGCTGTGTAAAAACACGTAGTCTTGCTACGTCCTCGGATTTAGGCAACGGTCGTTGTGGGCATTCAATCCACTGTTGGATTTATGTTTCCCACCATATTCACGACTGAGGACGATGCCACCTGTTCTTCACGTGCTCTAAAACAGAACACGCAGAGCCGTGCCACCGCCAATGACCTATGTTGACCGAAGTTGCCTCCTCGTTGACCACGGGTTTTGATGACTGGTTTGGGTGATCTGGAGGGACACACACCATGTCCTTGGTTCCACGAACTTGCCCATGTGGCTCTTCTTCCGGGAGGACACCTGGAACATACCATTTAATAAAACAGCTGCGGAATCTGGGGTTGGCTGTAGAAACCGGGATCAGCTGCGGAAAACCCTGTGTGAGCTGCGGAAATGCAGCACCTTGAACCAAAATTCTAAACCAAACACAGTCATTAGCATAATTAGAAAACCATGTAAAAAGTCCTAAAATACAATGATTTGAGCAATTTGATGGAGGGAATGAGTGGAAAAATAAGGAAATGAATAGGAAATAGAGGTTGGGAGGATGTGTAAAGAAGTGTAGTTTTGAGGCTCAACATACCCCCACTGTGAAGGTGTTGCATGTCCTCATGCAACCAAAACTTTGTCATTATTTTTAATCCATGTGCTCAGATGCTCCTGCCAACACATCTAGCCTTCTTCTCTTTCTCCTTGTTGCCAAAATTGTCCTTGGTTTCTTGACTAAACACCTGAACCTCAAATTGATCAATGCCCTGCTGAGTTTCTTACATTTCCCTTTCAATTTTCTGTTCTTCTTCTGCCAGAGTCCTAAGTGA